>OZ018339.1:9836066-10061066 GCA_963969495.1 Ceratothoa steindachneri
GTCCTTAAAGTGTAACGTTGATGACGAGGCCAAAGCTGGTTCTCATCCCGTAATCTTCTAAATCTAGCTAACTGCCTCGGCTATTTATGTGTGCTATAGTCTTATATTTTGTTTGAATTAGTGTGATTCTTAGGGAAGTACCACCGATATCATCACTGTCATTCTTATTTTTCTGCACGATTCTTAGACCTTATTTATTGCTACAAATCCTTAACTTACTGTTATTATTCCTCCATTGCAACTCAATTGATTCAATTTTAATATAAGATTTTCCTGATATTTCATTCCCTCTTTTATTCATTTAATTGAAAATAAATTGAAAAACAATTAAAAAAAAACAGGGGATTAACTCTCAAGGATTTTGATTCCAATATTCACTTTTCGGTATTACAAATTTATTCCATAAAAATGTCAATAGTAGACATGCATAAATGCCCCTTTAGGTAATATAATATTTAGTCAAGTAGATTCTACCAGCTCCCTTCATAAATTCTGCCATGAGTCTTCCCTCGGGAGGGGTCAGCCTGTAATAACTATCCATCTATCTCCCATCTACTCAGCAAAACTAGGTCCCGTACCTCGGAGCGTGTGAGGGAGGTCTCTTTAGGCAGAACGAACCTATCAAAACAAAATAGCGATATTTTCTACGATCAAAGAAAACAACGAATCGGGAAAAGGAAGGAGCAAAAAATTCACCCAGCTCTTTCCTTCTAAAGGTAGGGGGAAAGGATATCATACGAGAAAGTCCTCTCAATGTTGCTTCAGGGATACTGTCCTGACGAAGGAAAAGCTCTGCGAGACCTTACCTTTGGACATCCAAATCGAGTTAGTGAAGTCTCTAGATGTGAATAGAGACGTATATACCCGACTATCAAACAAAGAAACAAATGCCGTGAACAAAATAGGACTAGAAGCAAGAACCTCCGTCCTCTGGTAGCGTCAAATCGCAGTGTTATATGTCCAAAAGTAGAAAGCTGGATTAGTGAATACACGCCATCCGAAATTAAAGAAGAAATAGAAAATAACAGTGAAGTTTCAAAATAAAAAAAGGTAGTTAAGTTTACCAATTAAATTCGCGTCTTTAAGATAACATTAAAAACCAGAGAAATGCCCATAAGAGCGGCCAACGATCGATTCCAAGTCTATAATATGTGAATTTGGGGAGAGATCAATGAAAGAGAAATGTTCCATAACATTTTGTTATGCTTCACGTGCTATAGAATGTAAGAGCACACCGCGGAGAACTGCCTGAATCCGCACAAGAAGGTAATAAGCACAAAGAATGCAGCAACGCAAATAAAAAGTGGATAATTGTCCCGATGTACGCTATAAAAAGGCTCCGAGCATCTCAATCATAAAAAACAGTAATAAATTTCAACGAAGAAAATAACACACAATCATATGCAGTCGCTATCAAGTTACATTCAACCAAAAGAACCGTTCACCGGGCAATGAATCGTAGCCATAATTATGTGCGTTTTTTATGCTTGCATTCAAAACCAGCTGAACCGAGAAAACGCTGAACTCATATTTAAAGATGACGGTTTCCTACATCGAAATTCTCAAAAAACCCTTTGCGCAATTTCAGGATCACATTCGCAAAAGAAATATAAGTAACCTCCGAAAGAAGTAAACACAAATACTCCCCAACCAACGGAAGGGGATGAAGTGGATTCAATTGAAAATGAAGAGGAAGAAAACCACATAGAAAAATAAAGACAAAACGTTGGACAAAATTATAAAATCTCAAACTAAAAAACAAATATGAAGGAATAGCAAACCCAAACTCCCCTTAACCCGTCGAGGAGACCCTCCTTTAAAAAAAAACCACTACTAAAATTGAAAAATGAAGGAGACAAAGGAAGAGCCAGCCCCTAAACACAGGCAAAGAAAAAGATAACGAGGTTTATTTTCCCCAGAACAAATATGAAAAGCCTAAAAATAAACGAAAACGGAGAGACCACGAAGAAGGTACAATACGAAAGTTTATTCAGAGAAATACACACTGATATAATATCAAGACACCTCGTAAGTACGGACATTGAGGAGATGAACATCTGAAACTACATATAAGGTAATATCGACCAATCTCACGCAAGAAAACTATGATGGAGCAGCGATCGAAGTTAAGAAGAGAATAAAACAAACAAAAATTGGAAACTATCTACGTTCAGAAGAGTTCACGTTAAAATTTCTGGCAGACATCACTGCAAGATGCCAAGAAGCAGAATAAAAAACGTCAAATGGGATGAATCTGTGCTTAAACACTCTTTTGCAAAGGAACTTCGTCCAAAGCCTGAGGCCTTCATTACCAACCCACACACAACCCTCAACCACAAAGCGTAATATCTTTTTGTCCATCTGTCTTATCTGACAATTACTACATAAAGCCACATCGCAAACATACTATGGAGCAATCAAATAAGAAACTCAATCACAATTAACCGAAACCCCATCCAAATCCCGAGTATAGAAAGAAAATGCCTACTATAGAGCAAATTGGAAAACCTATAAAGCCGCAGCTATATCCGACCCAAACTGCATCCCTTTGAAACCCTCCCACACTTCTTTCCCTTTAGCACTTACCTATTTCCTTCTGTCTACTCACATACCATTTTTTCCTCTCTCACACACCCACACACTCTTATATCAATCGAATAGAAACCCAAACTGTAAAACTCTACAATTAAAGATATAGAAGAGGAGCTACATAGATTATACATCATGATCAAGGTAGATAGAAACTCAATAACCAGATCCTCACAAAATATTATCCACCTACAAATGGATCGAGTACAGAAAATCTTAGCGTCAACTGAGAGAAATGTACCACGTACTCGTCAGAAAAGGACCTTCAAGAGATTTAATTCAGAGAAAAAGTGAGATAAAAGAAGAACTAGGACAACTAATCCTAGAAAACCAAGGGGAAAGATGGGAGGAGGCTATGTAAGAACTAGATTATAAAGTATCTTTAAAATAGTTCTGAAATAAATTAAAAAGATTGAACGGATCACCACCTAAACAGAAAATCAAATTACAAGGTACAAAAGGAGAAATAAAAAAAACATGATGAAGTTATAAAAAGAATAGTTCGCAAACTTTAAAGCAAAGTTTTTAAAATCAATGAAGAGGAGAATGAAGAATTCGATAAAGAGCTTGAGAACCAAATTATCGCCGAGCTTTATATCATCTTTCCAAGGACACATCAGCATGACTAAGTTCAAGTAGAAATAAATCGCTGGAAGTCGACGGTGAAAAAATAACAACGGAAAAAATAATGAGTTCACCACTTTCTTCAGCTAGAAAGCACCGAGCCATATGGAGTTGGCGAAATTAAACTGTAACGAAGCCTGGGCCCAAAATACTAGAAGGGATGACAAGAATATACAACAACTTCCTAAGCACTGTGTACTTTCCCGATGATTTAAAAGTGGCTAAAATGATTTTCATAGCCAAGCTGGAGAAGCCACCGGCCCAATTCGTCTCTTAGACCTTGGCAGGAAGCTCTTTAAAAAAAATACTTAACAGATGACTAGTCAGTCACTTGGAGTCGAACTCCGTCTATAACAGCAGCAATATGGCTTCATAATAACACAAAGCACAGTAAGGACAATCTACACAATAAAAGAAAAATTTTCCCAGGCCAAAAATTAAGGTAGTTATTTGGACATCGTCTGTCGCGAGGTCGCTAAGGTTTTTTGATATGGTGTGGGAAAGACGGATGCACTTGAAGATTCAACAGCTGGATTACAGTGTACGACTTGAGAAGATCTTCTGTGATTATTTCATTGAGCGAGTTGCATATATAATAAGTATAGGAAAAATTAGTTGGCCGAAATATCAACTGAAGGCAAGCTTACCCCAAGGAGGCTGTTTAAGACTACCCGGAAAAGAATCATTGCAAAATGAGACTCACTTAAATAAACTAAGATCTTACTACTCAATATAAAAGAATATCTGACAAGATACCAACTGCAAAACAAAAATATACTACATTAAGTAAACAAAAACAAGGGAAACTACTTTCGAAGACAACGGTTTGAATGTCACTAATTTACCGAATTACATAGTTCACAAGAGCTAAACAATATAAAACACGAACAAACTCATTACAAAATATATGTTCAGGAACCAAAATACAAGATCTAATACACAAAATATTAAACAATATAACATATATTTATTAGAAAAGAGAATAATTAGCCTGACTTCCAGGCACGTATGCATTCCTTTATAAATGTAATGCTTTCTTCCCATCACTCTATTACTTTCAGAATCTATTATCTATAACTCCCTCTCTATCACACTTATTTCACCACTTCTACTCAACCAAATCAAATAAATATCATGATGCTTTGAGAACCTGCTGCATGTCAACCTATTTTTGTTTCGAATGGGGCCAGGAGAGAAAGAATTGCGTTACCATTTAGTCGCTACATTGCAAATAGTCTACTAGACCTTTTTATCTTTCACAATTTTCTTATCTCCTTACTCCACTAACTACTTGAATAGTTAGTGGCTATAGCCATATTCAATTGACCCTTTTTCTATATATAAAATGGATTCCGAATATAAGGGAAGGATTTTTAGTCCTTCTAATAACATTTTATATTAGCAAACCCACATGATTATTTATTTCGCTAAACGCACGCAAACACGCGTTTCTCGTTCAACAGCATCATGAAGAATGGCAATACTAAAGGGACATATTTTTAATATAAAGGAATACAAACTTCTCCCCACCTAACGGACGATCTAATCATGCATAACATAGCACACACATAAAATGCTTCAAAGAATAACACACAGATCGTATACAAACCACGCAAGTCACGAGCACACAATAATTTCCATTAGTGTTTTGTTAATAACCCAAGCGCCCTATATCCATAAAAGGAGAATAAGTTTGTTTGCAAATCGACTTCGACTATTTGCTCAACGACTGCGGATGTCACAAAAAGGCTAATTTTTCAGCGAGAAAGAAATATTAATTTGGGAAATCCGTTAGAAGCGTCTAAGAATCTTTTATCCGTTTGGCCACTCAAGGGAGAAGACCCGGCTTTGCGGATGGGAGTTGGTAGCCAGAGGAAAAAGAATGAGCAGGGAGTCAACTTCGTGGAAGAGAGGAATTAGCGTTCATGAACGAGGGACTGGAGTTGGCTAAGCGAAACTGGGAGGAAAAGAAGAATTTGTAAATAGATTATTCCACACTATTCCTTGCCATCAGAGAGACCTGGTTTAGCGTTATATATATTTCAATGCAAAATTTATTAAAAGGTTTTCTGTCAGAATGTTTATAATAATTTAGCAAAGTTGAGAACTAGAGTAGTATACGGGTGAGAAAGGTCTATAGTTCAAGTAACCGAATGGTGGCACTATTTGGGGATGTTAGAGTTCTAGGCAGGAGCATAATTAGAAATTAAGACGAAGCTGACCCGGTTCTTTTTGAAAAGCATCGCCTTAAAGGGATTTTCTGCCGGTACACAGCAGAAGAGAGAGAAAAAAAAAATCCAAGAGGTTAATCCAAAAAAGATAGAGTGACAAAAATAGACAAACAAGACCTTAGAACCAGTGAATCGAACATGTAACTTGATTTCAAGGGAACGAGTGTGTGCGTTCGCCTTCGTGTATCCAATAATACGAGAGTGGGAAGGAAGAGAAGGGGGGTGAGAAAATTGGTTTTAAATTCTGAAAAATGTGGAAGGCGCGGGTGGGGTGTAGGCTGGGAAGTGGGAGTACGGAGTTTATGGGGAGAGGCTGGATGGAGGAGTCCCGCCCGGAAGATTGAGAGTTTGGGAGGTATGTTGCGACTGCGCCGCATTCGACAGACGTGAGCAGAAGCTCTCTCGTCCGTAGCATCGATCTCGCCCAGACACAACTCCGCTCTGCCTTAACGCGCACCGGCCCTGGACAGCGTGCGGGGTCACGGGGATTCGGGGTGCGGGGGGGGGGGTGATCTGATGACACGGACCACAGGCCGGAAGAGAGGGAGGAAGAGCGAGGAAACTGTGGATGAATAACGAAGTAATCCCTGAGAAACCCCGGAATAAAGGGGCCCTCAAATCTCCCGCCGGTGAAAAGACGGGCTCGGACCAGGAAGAGAAAAGGAGGCAAACAAAAAAGAACGGAACGGGAAAATCCGGGAAGAGGAAGAGATATTCGACTCTCTTTCAGTGGGAGCTTAAACTCGCTCTTCACCTTTAATCGTGTCTATGGAAGCAGGAGAAAATAAGGGAAAGGACAAAAAGAAAAGGCGAATGGACAGAAAAATCGTAATGAACAGGATAAGGGATCGAAAGAAACTCATATTACTCAACCATAAATGAGGCATGCAGTGGTTCTGTCTACTCGGTGAATTATTGATAGACTGTATAGAGGAAGTAAGGATGTATTTCTCATGATCCTCACGGATCGATTCATCCCAATCATAGAATCCAACCTTATTAATTACCCTGCAGTATTTAATAAGAATTTAATCGTTATTCACACTTTTTTTTCCAAGCAGTTTTTTTATTCAATGCTTTTTACCCACTTGGGGAATAAATCCAAGTTTAATCGAACTTTCTACTATTTACATTTTTTCTTCGCTTGTCTACGGTCCTGCATTCTCCAGGTACGTGTAGTAAAAAGGTGACTAATCCTTGATATGGGCGCTACTCTGAGAAGTCGCCTTTCAGAAACTTCTTTTCCCGCGACATCAAACCGTTTCCAATAATGAGTGAGTTTGTCACGGACCTCGTCATGTTAATCCAGTTTAAGAGGTGATCTGCGTCGATGCCTTCCCTGTTGAAGAGCGATGAAAAATAAAAACGAAGAACTTTATTCTAGTTTCTATTATGTATTCTCCATATATTTTTATTTCCTTATTCTGAACTTTATTAGTTGGATTTATTTGGATTTCCTTATCTTGCTTTGAAACGGAAAACCATCGCTGTCTACTCGTCTTTTGTGACTTAGGAGCAAAAGTTTCCACCGTCTCCCCATGTGACCATCCTCGACTGGATGCAATTCCGTCGCTTTCCCTGAGGGTGATAAAGATCCAAAGGCCGGGATCACATACACGTTATACAAACACAAGAAATCCCTCGTCACTCTGGAAGACGACCACCTTTTTACTTATCAACGACTGTGCTTTATCGTAGCACATTACGATTGGAGACTATCACTTGTGGATGGTTGTAAACGAGCCACACTCTAAGCGATACTGCCTTTGACATATGCCGCTGTAACAGTTTGTTTAGTTATTCGCGATTTGAGATGTTTATTTAACGCAAGCTCAAGGCAACCACCCAGAAATGGTTTAAGCGATTACTAATATATTTTGAGAAGTCAAGAGATTACTTCGCGTGCTAAGGACGCGCCTCTTTCTTAAATTTGATACCCTTTGGGAATGATGGCAGGTCCTGTTGTTGGGTTATGCTCATATACCTACCATCATTTTCTCTAGAGTAGCTCATGGTACGATTATGGTAGAGTGAGGTTTGGTGCTGGAGGTGCCCCCGTTTTTCACTCTTCCTAATTAACAAACGAGGGAATTTGCCTTCGTTATCAAATGTAGTTACGTTTCATAGATGGTCTATTCACATTTTCACTCGCACATACTTAAGCGCTTTTATCAAGAACCTCATTTATAAAGTGTGGCCCAGACGCTCCAGTGTGGAGCATCTCTCTGCCCCACCATTGCTCTTCCAATCCATGGCAAAGTGATTTACTTATTACAGAGAACCTCCTATCAATTATATCATGGCGCTAATTGGATACTTTTGTCGCTAATTCCAGATGTTGGGAAACGTAGTTTATTATTTTATTTTACAATTGACGAGTTGAAAACAATTGAATTATTCAAATGAAGTCGCTGCGTTTTTGAATGTCTATTTTGGAAACAAGTTTTAACCAAGCATCCAGGAAGCAGTCGCTATCGATAGAAACTCTTTCTCTTTCCATTTATCCGCGGCAACAGGTCAGCTGAAATCATTTTAGGCGCACATTATAAATTAAATAGGATTACCAGCCCCCCGTTTTCGCCAATTAACCCGAATTGGCTTCATACAAAAAGCCCCATTAACTCCAATAAACAGTCAAACGGCCCTTATCTGACCAGTTAGACAGATGGAAAGAGAAAGACATGGATTTAAATGGGCATCATAAGAAATTTTTCTCCTTTTTCTATATTTATAATCACTCTTGAGAGCTGAAAAGCTGGACTTAAATTCGAAGCGCTGCTAAATTTACAAAGGCAATCATTATTATCATACAATCAGGCGCTTTCTATCCCCTTGAAGAAGACAGGTATAGACAGAGTGAAGAAATAACATATAATGAACCATGATCGTAGAAAGGAATACAAAATCTTAAAACCAAGGACGGCTTTACAAACAAGTTGTTGTTGTTGTTCTTTTCCTTAAATTTGATTACAACAAAGAGAAATTTGTTCTCTAACAAGCATTGAAAGTTAAATGATGGCCGACACAGAGATATAAATGATTTTAACGAAAAAGCATTTGTATGTATAAACAAGCTACATATTATTTCCGCACTTTCCTCTCATTCATTCGTTTTACCGCTAACAGGTGGCTGGCCTACAAGAAAATCTTCTCTAACCTCTTTTCGTATTGTGCTAGTGCAGCGTTGTGGCTGTACTTTTATTAACATGGTGCAAACTAACATGAATAATAACTACACATGTAGATAGTTACTATGTGTCATTAACTCGGTAAATAAAATAAAAGTTAAAACGTATGATGTTAAGTATGAACATGCATTTCTTAAGTATTAAATTAGAACTTACGCTTAGGACATTAACAAAGATGTGCTAATAAAGGTCATATCTTCCTTTACCATCATATAATCTAATCATTCAGTTATTTATTGCTCTGGCGAACATTGTAAGATGGGTGAGGGCCTAGAGACGCTCATTTCTGACAAAATTAACATTTTAAACGTTGACTTGATATCCACTGGGCTAAAATGAAGCCATGTTTGTTAAGCTTCATTAATCATAATATTCTGATTCAAGCTGTAGTACAACTAACACGTTTGAAATAATATTCTTGATTTCATTATTGTCACAGAATAACAACTTGAAATTGCTTCAGAAGGAGATCACAAAAAGGACTTGGGTAATTTGAGGCCTATTAGCTAATCGTTTGTTGTCGTAATATGAATTTTGAGTAATAGAAAAATTTGTATCCGGAATTAGAACGTGATTAAAGAAAGTCAACACGGTTTTAAAATGCATTCCACATGTCCACCTAAGTTGGTTATTTTTTTCGTACTATAAGCACACACAACATACACAAAGCAATTGATACAATATATCTTTGTTGTAGTTAAGCATTTGATTTTATTCTACAATGTAGGTTGTTAATAATAAGCTCGCGAAATAAGAGGAAACTTTTGTAAGCGATTGAATATTGACAAAACGAAAGAAAACCATCTGGTATTGGATAGCGAGCAGTCCAAAGGGAGCCTGTTACCACTGATGTACCTTAGAGTTCGTTTTGGGTCCAGTAGTTTATATTTGACAATGACATAAACGACGGATTTTGTAACACAAGGCCATAAGTTCACATTAATTGATTCACATTCTCAAAAAATACCCTCTTTCCTTTTCACCTCCAGTTATCTCACAATAGTATGTAGGGAAAATGAGAGGGACCCTTCTAATAACTCTCCGGGCCCTCTCGAAGGGCCCCGAACCACACAGAGGCAAGGTATCTTAAGAAAGTTTTCGGGTCCCTGAATATCGCACTAGTACTACCTATCGACATCCATAATGGTTACTCGGCCATTTGCGGGAGGAGGGCTGACTGTGAAGCCTTAACCTCAAGCAAGGCCATTGAATGCCTAAAGACCAGAAACTTAAAACCGACCACACCGCCACAAATACTATCCCACCGTAGTTTGATCTGTATGCGTCTCGACTCCTGGGCTCGGTTTCACTCGGTAGACGAAATACAGACTGAAATGGAAAGGAACCACCCATGGACAAAGGTAGATGAGGTTATCAAATTCAAATACTACATGCACGTGTTTAATATTGTCTTTGGAGACACGGCTATGGCACAAAAAGCTAAATAAAGGGTCTACTTCTCTTCAGTGTAAGAGTCTGCTCAGATCAGATGGAATGCGAGAAGTTTGTCGACTTGCAAATGTGCTTTCGGTGCTACAAGTACGGCAAACACAGTACTTCCAACTGCCCTGAAAATGATATTACACTGTGCTCTATCTGCGCCGGTTGCGACCATTTCTGGCGTGATTGTAAGAGTAACGAACAAAATCGCCTAAATTGTGAAGGCAACCAACAGACTATGTCCATGGTATGTCCGGTAAAAAAAACAAACAAATCAAAAACAAAGGCAGATAAAACGCGAAAGCGACGAGAAGAAAGCCAATACCACTTACCCCATAGTAGCCAAAGCTGCGATTGCAGAGACCAACAACCAAAGCACATATCTCCAGATCGAAAACGAAAATTCCACCAAAATAATGTGTTGCATATATTATGCACACATTGTGAACATTACTCGCTCAGGTACCTTTGCCACCGAAGTCAACCGTATGCTCATAAAAATTGAATGTAGGAGATGTGGTTTCCAGGCAATCTGCCATCGGAGGAAGTTATGCGAAGTAGAGGAACTCTTCATGGGAAGATTCATGCCAAAAAGTTCCGGCGGCCGAAAACACTGCCAATGCACGCGATAGGCGTCTTAATTAACCAACAAGCACGGAAACGCAAACACCAAAACAAGCGCCCGCAATACCCAGGAAAAATACCACCACTAAAAACGACACACAAACACTGAAGCAGTGCATCCCAAGGAGACCAGATCTCCACGGTCGAGAAAAAACTCAAAAATCTTCCACCCAAGGTCAACCTAATCCTCTTCTCAGGGTAGAGAGCACGAGCTCAAATAAAATGCAAGAGGATTCAACCTTAAAATCTTCACCCTCGAGTTGGCTTCCTACCTAAAGAGGCTAGATTCCCGCGAAGTAGCGGAAGGTCTCAAGACTGGAAGGTACACGTGGGAATGCTCCGATGAGGTTTCCGAGCGACAAGTTGAAGAGGTCCTTGCTTAAAACATGATGAAATTGAACCCAGACTGCTTGTATAAGATCACGGACACGAAAAACAGAAAAAAAACGAAACGGAAGAGAGCGTGTAGGGAAATCGTCCCTTCACCCCCCCTTCCCCCTGTTTACTCTTGGTGCAGTCACAAGGCCGTTACCGCAAAGAAATCCGTCGAAGGCATCGGCGGGTTCAGGGCTTAACCGCAGTGGGGCACAACTCGGTGCCATGAAAGACCCTAGAGGTCAAAATGTAAGATCTCCCCCAGGAGAGTGAGATCCAGGTTCACGTCAAATAAGAAATTGGAGACGTGTTTCTCCCAATCTCAAAGGCTAACGAGGAGCCGATGTTTGACTTCATGGGAAAAACCGTTGGCCAAAAGAACTCTCATGGGGCCGTCCTCAAGCCCCTCCCCCCCTTACCACTCCCCCAGTGGGGTGACGAGATATAAATGAAAAACTCTGAGGAAAATCGAGGTAGTATACGTCAGTCTCTAGGTGACGAAGTCTTCGGATCAAACCGAACTACCGAGACTGGAGAGGTAGTGTACTTGGCTCGCCAGACCAAGAAGTACACTGTAAGAGATGCAGGGCTACCTACCTTAAGGGGCTAAGAAGAAGCTCATCCTCGAGCTAAGTCCCTGGTTATCAAACCAAACAATAAGTTAACTTTGGTAAGTTCAACTTACTCTTGCCAGAGAGACTCCTCATATCCTGGTGCATATTAAACACCAGGGGTATTCCTCGTCCTTGAGGAATTAAGAAAAGAATAAGGAAAAGGCTCCACCTCTAGCCCGTTACTCGGTGGTCACACCGAACTTTAAGTAACTTATTCTCGCCAGAGAAACCCCCCTCCGTTATCCTCACCCTTGAAGAAGACCCTCCCCGAGTTCAGTCCTCGTCCAAAAGAAAATAAGTAACGAAGGAGAAAAGCTCCTTCTCGAGCTCGTTACTCGGTGGTCACACCGCACTCCAAGTTAACTTGAATTAAGAACCAAGTTCGACTCACTCTCGCCAGAGAGAACACGACTGCCTAGGTGTTGCATAAAGCACCGTATTGGTTCTCGTCCTTGAAGAACCCCCCCCCCCCGGAAGAACGTGTGGACGCCCCAGCTGCCACCCTCGCCAAAACAACCTTGTGACCTCGCTCATCTACATCTGGACACACGGCACGCGTCGAGAGTAAATAACATTTCTGAGGCCCTTTAAACTCCACATGAGTCCGTAAGCCTAATTCTTATATTATTGTTGTGTGTAAAGAAAACGTTAACCAAATTTTGTGGGTAAACTAATTTAATTAATTCTTGTTTATAATAATATTTAGAGTATTGCTGTAGTTAATGTATAAATGTTATGTATTCATTTGATAAAGGTAAAATATAAGTTTATTTTGGGATTAATGTTCGTTTCTCATATATATGCTTACGTGTTTCAGAACGGCTCTGTTCTTTAAGATATTCCGATATCTAAATATATTAGACACACTTAGCACTCTTAGAGATAGAACAAAAAGGGGGGGAATTCTTCGACATAAATATAAGTGGTGTCAGGTTTGTAGGTTGTTATTAGAAAGAACCCAGCAGTGTCAAATTAATAAAGAGCCAACACGTTAAGGAATATCAGGAATAAGAGAATAATTGACGAGAGGAAAATTGGTAGAGTTAGGGGTGGTAACAATCTAAAGGTAATTCGTAGGCCAAGTGGTAAATTTGTTGTCAGGAGTGGTATTTCAATCAACATAGTAGTGGGATTAAGGGTAAGTCATGCTGAGCGCTACCTGGTGAGTGGTGGCATAATTACCTGAAAATAAAGAAAGGAAAAATCGACGGACTAACACAAAATGGATCCGGTCGGAAGATTTTACCAACAAGCCCAAAGTCTGGGACTTGAAGGCTCAGAAATGCATGACTACGTCATGGCAGAACTAAGACTAGATTGTGAAGAAGAAGAAAGAATTTTGGATATAGAAGAAGAACAAGAATTAATAAAGTTTGAGAGAGAAACATAGGATATAATAAGAGAGGATCAAAGAGAACGTAAATTAATGGAAATACGAATGAACCGAAAAAGTGAAGAATCCCGAATACAGCGGAAAATAGAAACAGAGGAAAGAAGAATGCTGAGAGGAGGTAAAACAAGCGAAAGAATAATACAGTTGAAATGAGAAGCACAATAATTCGGAATAAGGATAGAAAGGGAAGATAAGGAAAGGAGAATAAAGATAAAACGAGAAGATGATAAAAGAAAAATAAAGATAAAGCTGGAAGATGAAGAAAGAAGAACTCGACGGGAAAATAAAATAGCGAAAGCAGAAAAAGAAGCCGAGGACAGGAGAATGAAGAGGGGAAAAGAGTCGAAAGAGAGGAGAATAAAGATTAAAATAGAAATCGATGAAAGAAGAATACAGAGGGAAAAAGAACGTGCTCAAGCTGAAAGAGAAGAGAGAGAAGAAAAGGAAAGAGTGCTCGCACTCGAAAGAGCACCTATCAAGAATCTCATAAAGGCCGAGGAAGTTGTAGCCCGTCCTGGACCTAAGAAAGGACCATCGAGGGATACCCAGCCAAATGGGGTAACGATGAAAGAAGTAGGAAGTAGGGATGAGGTACCAGCAGAAGTACCTAAAGGAAAACCTACGAGGAGAACCCAGCCAAATGGGGTTATCAGGGAAGAAGTAGAAGGTAGAGTAGAGGTACGAGCAGGTGTACCCGAAGAACTACCTACTAAGAGAAGTGAGTTAAATGAGTTGACAAGGAAGGAGGAAAGAGGTGTTATTGCGATACACCCAGGTAAGACTAATCAAATGGTAGACGTGGATGAGTATATCCTACCCCTAGTAGTCTCCTCCCCGAACGGAACGCCCACGGAGTTACCGCTAAATCGCCAAGTCGTAGTGAGCGCCACGCCCATTAACGACCTCGCAGGGAAAAGTTTTCTCGATCCCCAAAGATCGAACCCAGACACGATCTTCCCGTGTACCTGGTTAAAGGAGAGCTATGGGCCGCAAGTTCTCATCAATTATGCCCCGCTGAAACAGGCCGCTCTAGCCTTAATGTTCAATTTAAAGTTAGTCAAGTACCATAATATGGGTAATTCGAGTAGGTTGAAATACCGCTACCATTTAGTAACATACTGGGGTAGACTCAATAACTCGAACGGCAGACTCAGGCGCGGTAAAGTATTGGTCTTAGAGCACCATTTTAGGATTAGCTACATCAAAGGAGCCGATAAAGGACAGCTGCTCTATAGGCGGAGACGAAATACCATTGAGGGTTATTTCAGCACCTAATGAGCGTGAAACCATGTTTTCATTTGTTGTGCGTGTTAATATTTATCGGTAGGATTTAAGTTCTCAAAAACTTAGAAATGTAAGGAAGTAGCTTGTTTTGGTGTTTTTTTGGGTGTGGGTAATCAATGAATTAAGGTTTTGTTATGTTCATGTAAAATTGTAAATCGAGTATGTCTAGTTTGACTCATTGCCTGTGTAAACGCGCGCGAGGGCGTACATGTGTAAGGAAACTTAATGTATGAGAGGGCTCAAGAAATACAATTTTGCTAATCTCGACTAGGTTGAGTAAGTTGTTTTGAGTTCCCAGGAGTTTTCCCCCTCCCCATTAAGTTCTTCAAAGGGAGGTATGTAGGGGAATCGACCCTCCCCCCCTTCCCCCGTTCACTCTTGGTGCAGTCACAAGGCGGTTACCGCAAAGACATCCGTCGAAGGCATCGGCGGGTTCAGGGCTTAACCACAGTGGGGCACAACTCGGTGCCATGAAAGACCCTAAAGGTCAAAATGTAAGATCTCCCTCAGGAGAGTGAGATCCAGTTTCACGTCGAATAAGAAATTGGAGACGTGTTTCTCCCAATCTCGAAGGCTAACGAGGAGCCGATGTTTGACTTCATGGGAAAAACCGTTGGCCAAAAGAACTCTCCTGGGGCCATCCTCAAGCCCCTCCCCCCCTTACCACTCCCCCAGTGGGGTGACGAGGTATAAATGAGGAACTCTGAGGAAAATCGAGGTAGTATACGTCAGTCTCTAGGTGACGAAGTCTTCGGATCAAACCGAACTACCGAGACTGGAGAGGTAGTGTACTTAGCTCGCCAGACCAAGAAGTACCCTGCAAGAGAGGCAGGGCTACCTACCTTAAGGGGCTAAGAAGAAGCTCATCCTCGAGCTAAGTCCCTGGTTATCAAACCAAACGATAAGTTAACTTTGGTAAGTTCAACTTACTCTTGCCAGAGAGACTCCTCATATCCTGGTGCACCTTAAACACCAGGGGTATTCCTCGTCCTTGAGGAATTAAGAAAATAAGAAGGAAAAGGCTCCCCCTCAAGCCCGTTACTCGGTGGCCACACCGAACTTTAAGTAACTTATTCTCGCCAGAGAAACCCCCCTCCGTTATCCTCACCCTTGAAAAAGACCCTCCCCGAGTTCAGTCCTCGTCCATAAGAAAATAAGTAACGAAGGAGAAAAGCTCCTTCTCGAGCTCGTTACTCGGTGGTCACACCGCACTCCAAGTTAATTTGACCCCCCAGCTGCCACCCTCTTCAAAACAACCGTGTGATCTCGCTCATCTACATCTGGCCGGCGGAACGCGTCGAGAGTAAATAACATTTCTGAGGCCCTTCAAACTCCACATGAGTCCGTTAGCCTAATTCTTATATTATTGTTGTGTTTAGAGAAAACGTTAACCAATTTTTGTGGGTAAACTAATTTAATTAATTCTTGTTTATAATAATATTTAGAGTATTTCTGTAGTTAATGTATAATTTTTATATATTCATTTGATAAAGGTAAAATATAAGTTTATTTTGGGATTAATGTTCGTTTCTCATATATATGCTTACGTGTTTCAGAACGGCTCTGTTCTTTAAGATATTCCGATATCTAAATATATTAGACACACTTAGCACTCTTAGAGATAGAACAAAAAGGGGGGGGAATTCTACGACATAAATAAATCTACCTATGGCGATATAATACGACAGAGTGACCCTGACCTAATACTCATATCGGAACACGGACTGACTTCACAAAATCACTTAAAAAAATTTCAGTACGACGTCATTAGCAAAAATCACAGTCAGGAACGGTATGATGGATGTGCAATAGCTGTCAAAAAAGGACTAATATATAAAACCTTAGGAGAATTAGATGAATCTTACCTCGCTATTGAGGTGGGTACTGCCCTCGGGGGGCTGGTCGTTGCCACAGGGTACCAACCCCTGAGACGCGGATATGTACCCATGCACAATATTTTGCAGATATTTGGTCACTGGAGAAACGTTCTCTTCGCTAGCGATCTAAATTCAAGCTGTGCAGCGGCAGAATATCCCTTTTACAATAGCGCAGGTAGAAACGTCGAGACACTGCTCAACCGACAATATATTACAAGAATCCTACCTGATTTCCCGACATTTGAAACTTCGACGACAGGTACAAAACCTGACATAGTTTTTTTCTAGTGTTAGGTTTCATTTCAACTATTACATTGAACCGGGCCCCATTATTCCGAGCGACCATCAAATATTAAAATTACGTTAGCAGTGAATCCCATACAAATCTCAATCCCAGAACGCAAAAGCTACAAGCAAGTTAACTGGGAAAAGTACAGAAATTCCCTTTCAAATTACATCCCCGACCCGTTGTATGACTCAAACTTAGAAGAAATAGATGAGGAGCTGGATAAACTCCCCACTTACCTAATAGAAGCCAATTTAAAGAGTATTTATCGTATTAAATTTAAAACTCTCACAGCTCCCCCTTGGCCTGAGAATATAGGGACTTGTTGAATGTAGTAGCGTTGATAGGCCCCAAACACAATGCCTACAGAACACTAAGAGAAATTAGAGACGAACTATGGACGCCAATCACGGACAAACAAACACTACTATGCGACAGACTAATAGACAATTTTGATATAGCAAAGGACTCGCACACTTTCTGGCAGATAGTAAAACGTCGAAAATGAAAACCTCCACGCACAAATTACACGATCATACATAACCCCACAACACTTACTGAGACGGAAGATATTGAAGAAAGCTTTAGAGTTTTCTGGTCTTCAATCTTTAAAATTACTCCAGAAGAAAATCACAAGTACGCCCTCGAATTTGAAGAAGACGTAATACAATAACTAAACGCACAAATACATAAATGCTCTCCTCATCATTTTGTGTTACAGGAAAGATTAATGGAGGACTCTGGTAGCGAAATCACTGCCATAGATCTCTCCGTTACTCTAAAATCCTTTCATCAAAGAGCTCCGGGTTACACGGGACTGACCTGCGAAAATTATATCCAGGCACCGCTTAACGCTTGGAGTGGCCTATTAAATATCATTAACGCCGCTCTGAACACGGGCTATTTTCCCGACCAGTGGAAATTGGCCAAGATGATTTTCATCCCAAAAGCGGGAAAGCGCCCGGACTGCACTGCCAGCTTTCGCCCAATATCTTTCTTGAGTTTGCAGCAAGGTCTCGAGAAGATATTGGCTAACAGGGTTAACTCTTTTCTGGATGAAGCCAACTTGAATAACGAGCAGCAACACGGCTTCTGACGGAAAAGAGGGACCGACACGGCACTATCCGTTGTCACAGAAAAGTTCACTAAGATCAAGGCAGACAGAGCCATGCCGACCTGGTACTCCGCCATGTCAAAAAAAGCTTTTGCCAAGGTTTATAAGAGAGGCCTACAATTTAAGATCCTTCAAGTAGGCCTCAACCCCATTCTTGAGAGGATTTTGTGCGACTACATAATGGAAAGGAGAACATGCATACTAGTCAGAGAACATAAAGGCCGAGAATTCGATCTCGAATCAGTGGTCTATCCAGGGGGCTGTCTCAGTCCCCTTTTATACAACATATATACACATGAACTACAACAACCACTCTCCGGAGGGTTTGTTTTGGTATACGTTTAGTTTGCTGACGATATATTTGAAATTTGTACCGCCGCTTATGTTTACAGGGAATTCATGGCGAGAAACACGGCTAGAGAGATATATAATACCAACTCCTACGAGAGGAGATGGAAGATATCAATTAATGCCCCCAAATTCAAAATAATTCCCATGTTTAGCAAGACCTTCAACCATATACGTATGGACAGGACACGAATCCCTTACTGCACGGAAGGGACGGTTCTCTGGTTCAAGATCAGCACGAGAGGTTACACGAGTCATATCGAGCGTGCAGTCGCGAATGCCAAGAGAGATTTGAGAGAATTCTATAGGTTTTGTACCTTAAATCTCTCAAATAAACTCAGGATATTCGATGCGTGCATCCGCTCGAAACTACTGTACCCCCACTATACCACTGAACGCGAGCACCGAGACCGACATTGTAAAACTACAAAGAATCTAAAATAAAACGGTGCTTATTATTACAAACACCCAAAGAAGTGAATACAAAAGACAGAGGGAGCTCCACGCCTCGGTCAGATTATCTCCGATCAACGTGGCGCTCCACGAGAGGGCTAAGAGGATCTGGCAAGCCATTAGCACCCGCCTGTCCCCGAATTCTATCGTACACACTTGGGCATCGAGGTCGCTTGACAAATAAGACCTTTTAAAAGCAGAGAGGTTTAGACAGACGGCGACGAGACTACAAAGTACACAAAATACAACAAATGACTAGTGCAATGTTCAGGTTTCTTTAGTATTAATCATTTTTTTTACACTAAGATTACCAATTTTTACTAGATCTTTCGAAGTAAAATTAAAAACTGAAATTCACTCCAAAATTCTTTCTCAAAAACCCATAGCAGGAACAAAAAACGCGCCCCAAATAAATGCTTGAATGGCAATAAGATCAAATCTAACCTAATTGAATTAACAGATTTAATTTACTTATTATAAACTATTAATTTTATAGTTTTAAAAAACAAAGCAAACACAAAAAACAACCAAAAAACATAAAAACTAAAACAAAACAGAGATACCCTTTCCCCAGAGGCCTATTTATTCTATCTCCCACTCCACCTCTATTCTTTAACCCCACTCAATTTCACCACTTTACTCTCTCTCTCTCTCTCTCTCTTTCTCTCTCTCTCTCTCTCTCTCTCTCTCTCTCTCTCTCTCTCTCTTTTAATTTCACTAACTTTTTAAGTCCAAGTCCAAGTCCAAGTTCAAGATACGCTTTATGAGTGCTTCGTTGAATATCAGCAAAAGTTTAATGTTAAGAAATGCATTCATGCACATCGGTGGCCATAATAACAGAAATATATCTGACATTAAATGGAGTTACTTTAGATACTGTTGTGTTAGAGCGATATTTAGGGGTTATTATTTCTGATGATCTTAAATTCTCGCACAATGCGTCGAACTCGCAAAAGAGGTGGGTTTGATTATAAATATAAAGATGGCATTTTTCCTCTTTATTAATCACTAATTCGCCCATAGTTAAAGTATGGCAAGCAACCTTTTAACTTTTCCTCCAGAAAGATACAATAACATAAATTTTCAGCGCCGAGTCTAAAAACAAGTCCTAAGGTAAGGAATTTGCCGTAAGGTTGAAGACTAAAATCTAGGCCGTTTATCTTTGAAAATCAGCTACTTTGTTGTTGTGGACTAAGACCGTTCATCAGGCCCGACGCACATAATCAATGGGGCGAGGGTTTGCTATTATCCTAACTGGGTCATTGCAGCTTAAATAAATACATAAAATTCTCAACGGTTTTACTAAACTCAATCCCGACTTGATATTTGAGCGCTCACTTGAAAACATATCTATGTTTATGATCACACAAAACACAACGGAACTCAAAATAAAAATGTTTTCATTGTAATATTTTTGTAGTTGAATTCATTTATAAAATTACGTTTATTTGAAATGTCTTCCGCTGAAAAGTCATTCGAAGTATTTCGATAACCTTTAGGAAAATAATGCTAAACATTTTTTTCAATAAACATGAGGTGCAAAACAGAACTTTTGTTATTAGGAAGAAAATAGAAGTTTGTGCCTGACACAAGAAATACAAATTATTCCAAACATAAAGCCATCTTAAATTAAATTTTCATATCCCTTGAGGGTGGCCTTCGAGATCTTTTCTAACCTTTCCAATATTGTTTGTGGTTTATGATAGTACTTAAGTAAGATGAAAACAATCTGCATGCATCATTGATACACACGTAAAGTGTACACTTATAGTTTAGACCAAATATTACAATACATTGGATGAACATTAGCTAAGTAGTTAGATTATTGTATATCGGTAGTTCTGTGAAAATGAATGGATATATGAAAGACAATGCACGTTTAGATCAATTGTTTCAATAGGCTTGTATACAAAAGCCTGCCATTTTTTCCTTACTAATAGTTAAAGACGGTAGGTTGGTACCCCTTTATGAATTCGCTTTAAAATCGGCTTAATGATATTTGCTAGTTCGTTACCCACGCTATCAAAACCTTTTGAATAGTGAACCAGATTTTTCCCCTGGATAATAAAATTCACATAAAGATCAGACTGGTAAACGCTGCAAAGCTCAAGGCATAAAAAAAAGGTTCTAGAACGTAAGAGTGATATGTTATGTGTGCGAAGAAATGGTAAGAGTGGACTGCGGTGTTTTGATTGCCTATGTGTAACAATGTGCGTGGATGTAGCTGCCTGCAACCACGAAATAGGCTCAGATCATCACGGAGGTTTTTGTTCCGGGACCAAGGCTTGGAGTCCTAACGCTTATTATTATTATATCATATTGTGATGACGTAACCACGAGTACCGAAAAGCTTGTACCCAGCGCCTATTAATTAAGAAGAAAGGATTTAGTATGTTTTAAACTGCCCTCAGATGAAATTTTATAGGTAAAATAATAATGATAATCAAGGTTGTTTATTAGAAAGGATAGGCTCTTTTCATGACAGAAGCAGCATATATTTTTGAATAAGAAAACCATCGGTAGCCTCTCGGCTCAAAGGGTTTTAAAAAGGATTCCTCGTGAAGGTGGTAAAGTTAGGGAGAGTGAAGATATGTGAAGACTCATAGACGATGTAACTTCAAGAGGAGAGGAAGTAGCACACACTGCTTACATGGTAGAGATGAGAGGTAGGTATAGAAGTCACGGAAGTATATTATTTTAGATAAGAAAAGGGTAGAGGGTGTACTTCTTCCCTATTTTTTTGGTGAGGAAATGCTTATCGGGAGTATTTGTTTCATACGGTCATTATTACCATCGGATGACCTTGAACTTTAAGTTCTTAAGATGAATTCGAGGATTAAAAAAAATACGAGTCGTGATCGATGGAATTATCTTGAGATGTTACCAGCACGTTGTAGGAAAACATTCAAAGATGTTATTGGAAAAGAGTGTATTATGTGTGTAATGAAAAGAGAATGGTAAAAAAGCCTAAAGATGTGGACGTGCTTCATATAGGGTGATTGTCTGGATGGCCTGGATTAGAGTAGCAATTAATTGTTTTAAGCTACGAATTTTTGCTGGTGGTGGGAATATAGAGCAAATGGCCTTGGATTAAGGAAGCGAGTGTAACATTATAGTTTGGCGGCAAAAATCTGAATTTTTCTCGTAATTTCCCATTAATTTATTGTCCCCAAATTAGGTCAAATGAGCTGTTGACTGGAAAGAAAACAGACAGCAAGTAGGTAAACAATATTGGGGTAAGGAGTATTAATTGTAAGAATGGGATGGAAGTCACAATCTTCGACTTCCACCAACTCATTGCCTGCAACGACAGATGTTAGACCTCTCTCCAACGGATGAATGCAAAAACTAACCGTTTCTTCCCTTTCTAATCGAAAATCCCTCGATTGACCAACAGTTAAGCTGCTCTTTGCGTTATGTCGTCATCTACACCACTCTCATGCTGCTACCTGACAAATCAACCATGTAAAATGTCGGCTTCTTTATTCTTTCCCTTTTAGTTCAGTTACCGTCCTTGCGCCAGACTCTGAAATGCTCTTCCTGCCGAAGTCCGATCCTTTCCCTCCCTTGCTACTTTTAAACGTCTCCTGAAGACTCATCTCTTAAAATTGCCTCCTTTGCCCTGTAAACTTTCTCTACACTTGCTACACAACCGGCGCTCTGTGAGGGCTAACAGCCCTGAATGACGCATTATAAATACTTATTATTATTATTATTATCGAAGCAAAACTATCTCTTATTTCTGAACGGCATTTTTACGGTAGTTTTGATCATTCATTTAATACTGTCTGCCCTCTGTCTCCCTCAAATTCCCTTAAATATTACCACTGATGTTAGTCACTTGAATAGTGAGGAGAAGCACCGATTACACCCCATTGGACGATATCGTCCATCTGCATGTGAGACTTCGAAAGCCATGTCAATTAGTCGTGTGCATTTGCTTCATTTACCTTCAGGCAACAAGTGATAATCATCACCTGCAACCTGAAACATTCGTTAGCTTGAATTGTTCTTAATTTATCTCGAATTTCACTGTTTTCTGTGCAAATTCACTCTTGACAAATAAACAATAAAAAATACTTTAGTTTTTCCTTCACCCAGAGGAAAGAAGTTGTGGAATGTGTGCGAGAGGGAATTATAGTATATTAGGCTATTAAATGGTAAAAATCGTGTACTACATGGGCGCTTGTGGGCTATTTGCAAATTAAGGTATTTGAAACCCTGTGGTTTTAAGATGTCATGTAAGAGCTGACATTTGCATGAGGGGGTTTCTTTCTAATGACGACGATGATAAAAGGGACGAAAATACTAGAAAATTCTGTTTCAACTTTTGTTTCTCTGGTGGTCGAATTCGCTAGAATTTACTTTAGGAATTTCTTAAATGAGTTAAGCGGTATTCCTCTATTTCAATCTCCCCTCCCTAATTCCTTAATTAAAAAAAACTTATGGATTGATAAATAAAATCTGATTCCAATTTTAGAATAACGAAGTTTCAATCAGATGGAAAGGAATTAAAACCAACAACATAATAAAACAAAAAGCTGAATGACGAGGAAATTCTAAAGTTGTATAGAAAAAATAGATCGCCTGATGCGAAGGTGAGCTCCTTTACATACGAGGATGCAAAAAATAGATTTGTGGCGTTGTGTGGAAGATAAATGATGGATGCCTCGCGACATGGCGCCTTAATTAATTTGAGAAGAAAAGGAGATATCATCCCAACCAACTTTGTGCTTCCATCTTCATCGCTTTCCTTCATAATCTCCACCCATCCTTAGAACGCCAGGCACCCGGCAGTCTAATGGCAGACTGCCGGCAGGTGGTCATCAGAGAGACGGCTGGTAACCGGCGCACGATCGACAGCAGCTGCCAATACGATAGCAATTTTCATGCATTTGGCTGTTCGTATTATTTTCACTTTGTCCTTTCCATTCTTTCTTATCTCTTCCTATATTTTGTTTTCAAGTTTTCTTATGTTTTCTTCAGCTTTTCGTTTCTGTGTCTGTCTGTCAGTCGATGATTCAATCTTCGCCAAAATTACCCGTTGGCATTGACAATAAAAGAAACTTTCTAGATGCTTCTTCCTTTTGACTAAAATAATAATAAACATAATAACTTTTTCCTTTTTTCCCCATTCCGATTGGGGACCTATCGCCGATCAATATCAAGATCAGGTTCAATAAACTGGTGCGCCCTTCAAATACCTATCACTCCAACTATTCTACTACTCTTTAGTTGCCAGCATATTCCTTTCACATTTACACTTCTCAAGCTTCACTTCTTTCACTATTAGCGTAAATATCCCCGTCATTTGTTTCTTGTCACTTCCTCTTTTTACTCTTACCCACGTTGAATGGAGTGGAGAGACCCTCTGGACGAGGCTAAGGAACCTCTTTTGGCACGCCATTCAAGACCATCTTCTTGTGCTTATTGGACATTCATTTTCATGGCTCAGCTCAGAAAATCGACCACCCTCTTCCCAAAACAAAGCTTACAATGAAACCCCGATTCTGGATATCCTAGACAGAGAACCCTTGAATGAAGATACGGTTACGTCTCCCCGTTTAATATCTTAAATCTCTAGAACTACTATGGAAGAAGAGGGGATAAGTGAGAATAGGATTTGATCTTTTTTGTTCTTCCTATTATATGAAGAGGCTCAAAGAGTTGGAAATTTTCAAGAAGATAGAATGATGGCAAAATCTTCGATCTCAATCAATAATCTTTTCTATAAGTCCTGTCTATCATGAAGCTTACCTGCACCAGAAAATATATTAAAAAAGTTCATTTTTCAGATATTTAAATGCACAATATTTTTCCCTAATAAGTTTCACCGATTTAGTTTAGTTAGGAATATATTCCTTTAGCGATATTTTTTTAAGAAATTCCTTAATCTATTCTGTTTTGAAAGTGACGGAATCAAAATAATTCTTTATTCTTGCACTTCCAGTTTTATAGTTTCTACGCTGTGTTGCCTTAGATTATTTAACTGTACTGCTCACATGCTTCTAAAGAAGAAAATACAGTGCTAAAACATATCACTTAGTTTCATTCAAGAATATATAGATATATAAATATATATAAATTTAGAAAGACAAGTACAAAGTTAGACGTATATATATAATTATGTCGTGGCATAATGTGTTCGTGCCAAAACCTATTTCATCATGAGGCCTTTTTTATAGAATAATGAAGATAAATATATTGGAAACTGAAAATAGACATTTTTTGAAAAAAAGTCAACATTTATTAGATAATAGACATCGTTTCTTAAATGGATATCTGGAAGATAAGAATTCTCCCCTTCGATCTTTTCATGTTAGCTTCTTAATTTCCATCTTATCCTTCCAATATTGATAATTACTCAAGTTATTCGTAAATAATTATTTAATAATCACTTGTAAAAAGAATGAACATTTATCTAACGACCCCCATCCCCTTCCCCTACCACTTCCGAAAATACTCAGCGGTAGAAATTTTTTTTTTTTTTTTATTTCTTTGGCGAAGAGGTTTTGGTCACATTCCAAAAGCAGATTTAGAAATTGCACTCTTTATATATTATCATTAGGGCTGTTATTTATTGCCAAAATCAGAATTCTTGACATGTTCGCGTTTCTGTTTAGAAAAAATGGCTAAAAATTTAGAGGTTCATTAAGAAAATACAACATCAATCTATCTATAAAAAAAATATTCTCGCCTCACCATTCCACGTATCTTCAAGAATTCCTTAATTTTTCACTCAATCACAAGTTTTTACATGGGCAGATTGTTCTCAATGAGCTTTTACCCATTTAGTTCTTGGCCACTAGGTTCTTACTAGTTCTTTATTTTAGGGCGATTGTTAGGGGTTCTCTTAAATTGGGGAACGTTACAAAACATAAATATTCTCTTGTAGCAAAGATGGTTAATTACGATTTCACTTTCCCCGGCAGCTGCACGTTCGAATTATATGTAATTATTTATTTTTGTCTTCTTTCCTATAATTTATTTTCCCACCACCATCTTTCTTATAAGCTTGAAAATATAATTTTTTTATTTATTCTCATATTTTGCGTTGTGAACAATTTTACCCAGAATTATTGACAACGGCTTAATCATTCTTTCCCAACGACCGGCCCTATTTACCTGATGATGGGGTATAGGAAAGAAAAGAGAGGAAGATGGATGTGCAGTATTGAGTGAGAAGGGGGATAAGGGAAAGGAGATTGGAAAGCGAAATTTCAAAAGGTGATTGATTGGATTTGTCACTCCAAAGCTTAAATTCAAGCTGATATGCAATCTTGGTGAGCTCTGAACTGTAAGCGAAACTGTAAGAGAAAGCGGCGCGAAAGAATTAGGAAGAAACGAAACTGCAACCCATAATCAGAAAATGAGGATCGTGATATAGTCGACCTGCAGCGAAAGTGGACGATTTAGCAGCTCTAGCCACTAGGTGGAGCCACCTGATGGTCAATTTATACCATAATAGAACTCAGTGACCTCAATTAACTTCGGTAGCAATAGTTTTCTCTGAATCCATTGAG
Source organism: Ceratothoa steindachneri (assembly GCA_963969495.1). Lineage (NCBI taxonomy): Eukaryota > Metazoa > Arthropoda > Malacostraca > Isopoda > Cymothoidae > Ceratothoa > Ceratothoa steindachneri. Next base: position 9,862,030 of record OZ018339.1, read on the forward strand.
CCAGCGACTGGTTTTGGAGTGAAAATGAACACAACACGAGATTTGCATGAGCCCTATACTCGTACCTGTTTCACCGCATGTAATAACCGGTTTCATACAGAATAAAAAAAATAAAGATATAAGTAAAGGATATTGGTGTAACCAATCAAGAATTTTACTCAACGGAGAAACGAAGATGAGAACGGAAAATATTTTTATTTCTTCAAGAGCGTTCTACTAGCAACCACCATCGAGGGCATGGTAACCGAAAAAACAGTCAACCTAATGCGTAGGCTACATTAAAAATAAATTACTAATAACAAAAAAAACTAGGCACCCCTCAAACCCAAACCAAAACAATTAACCGATAGCAAAAGGAGAAAAGGCATGTTCCGGCGAATGAGGTGTGGGAAGGAGGCCACCCCCTCACGGTGTTCAAAGGGAGGGCGCCTCCATCCGCCGCCCGAACGTGCAATTAACACCAAAATACTAAATATAGTTGAAGAGGCCTGCCTCAATGACAACGCAGCTCGTCCAGGTGCCGGAAGAAGTAAGGTGCGCGAAGATCCCTCAGACTGGGACATTCAACAAGATGTGCCAAAGAGTCTGGTTGATAACGCAATTTTTGTAGTAAAGTGCAGGGGAGTGCTCAATCAAATGGCGGTGCGTCCGACGAGTGTATACAATTCGAAGACGAGAGTAAGAAATCTAAAGCCATCACGCATTAGAGGGTAGGTACACGGAACCAATCGCGGTACGATTGAATACAACACTAAGTTCACATATGCCGTCTCCCATCTTCTTTGTCATGCAGCAAATTCCCCGCAATCCCTACATTTTCAGGAACCCAGCATTAGTTAATCTCGGCATACAACTGGCTAGAGTAACCGTGGCGTCGTAGATACGTGAACCTATTGTTTGCGAAGACTCCAATTCTCCGATAGTACTCCGGGCGCTTTGAGACTCACTAAAGATTATAATTCCCTCCTTAAACTAGCAACGACGCATGATCTCCATACCGAGTGGTGCATTGCAACCAGCTCGGCGTGTAGATACAGACAACACCAGGTATAGCCATACCAGCGTGACACAACCTGTTGTCACAAGGTTTGAACTTAGTAATATAGGTGCTATGAAAGAATTGGTATCAGAGACGGGACGATAAATTGCCAGACGTGTGATGATACCACCTAGTGTGCAACGATTCAGTAAGTTTGTCAAAGTCGAAAGTAGCCATGAGTTTATGAGTAAGTCTCCAATTCCCTCATTTGTTCCTCAGAATACGATCAACCTTAACCACTCCATAGTTGGCCAGCTCTGCTGTGAAGTCCTCTATGGAGTACCCCACGCTAGAAACCCTTGAATTAATTTACTAATTTTACCAAATTTATTTTATAGTGCGGAGATACCATCACCTGCGAGCATAAAATGTCCAAGGGTACATACAATAAGCGCCTTTGCACGGTCAGCCTCTATCGTAAAAATATTCTCGCTTTACCATTCCAGAAGGATCGCACTCGAAAAACGGGTAACATGTGGGTTTTCTACCAAATATCCTACTAAGGGCCTGACACTGATCAAACATGTTTTCTTAAACAGCTTTTCATCAATCGAACGAATAAATAGAAATCACTTGAATCTGATATGTTTGTAGACACCAATGAGGGACCCGGAACCGCCGATGTTCCACTCACGTTTTTTGGTCTTGAACCCATCCGACCAGAGGGCGCCCCGCGGTTGGGTATACCATCCTTGGCCTAGTTTTTCGACGAATCTGGCGGAAGCTCCTGGGCCCCCAAAAGCCCTATGGAATTATAGAAACCCCTATTTTTCTTCCTTCTGGATTTTTCCTATCCTACTCGAAGACTAAGGGATTATAAGCATCCTTTTCTCACCATTTGAAGGAGCCTTGATACTGAACGGGCCAGCCTGGCCTTATCCATCTTCGAAATGTGAAAGGATTCTGGTATCTTGGAGGTTTCTTCTAAGAGAGGGTAGCCCCCCTCTCTTCTAGCATGCCCGGTGGCTTGTGCCACCGGAGGAAAATCTGTTACAGGGGGCTAATCATACTCGGGAGTATCTGTCATAGAGTGAGTGCTCCCCTCCCCACAATCCCTACCACTTACTATTTATTGGGGGCAGCCATGTTGGCCCCGAGCAGTGCCCACCTGGATCCAGCAAGGCTGATCGCGTAGTTTTTTTTTATTTTTTATAGATCCCTGTGAAAGCAAAGGGGAGAAGCATCATTGTTAGAATAGAGAGTCTTTCTGAAGCGAGTTTACGAACGGGGTGATTGGGAAGCACTGTTGCACGTAGAAATAGAAGTCGGATAAACCTCATGTCCGTCATTTGAGTCCACTTTTGGCGTCACTTGAGAGAGGGGTGTAACGTCTTAATATGAGGGGTTGAGGTGCCTGACAGCAGCTCTGAAGATGGTAAAATAAAACCCCGCTTTACTGCACCCATGTGGGTGAAGAGCCAGTCTATTGGTAAAATGGGTGGCTTGAGTTGTCTCGTCTTTTTTCGCACTTAGGTGGGTGAGGGTTCGCTTAGATCCTGACCGCATTCCTTTATTTCCTACATTTGTGGACATTGTTACAGTTCCCAAAAAGAAAGGATTAATGGAAAGTTGATTCTATGGCTTCCCAATTCCTTTAGAGGTTAAGGGAAAAGTCTTCCATAGGATCAGCAAGTTCCAGAATGTATAAATATATACAGAGCCGTCCTGTGAATTCCAGCTAATATGGGTTTTTACAACACCACCCACTGTAATGGCGACTTAGTCCTGAAGCTTTAAACCATAAAAGATGGTGCCAGCATAGCCAGCCTATATGGGTACGGGAAGCGGGGTAAAGAGACGATAAATCACCATACCGCGTATCTAATACGTCTCGAAGCCAGCGAGCTTTCGGCCTTCGCAGTAGAAAGAAACCTGACGGTATATCCTTACGCTGGGCTCGTGAATGCGCTTCCCTTAAGGTACCAAGAGGTACCTTAAGGATAGGCTCCACTTTTGTAGAAAATATAAAGAAGAGACTGTTTGCAAAGGAAGGGACAAAGTGACATTCTCTGATGAAGTTCCTTTCCGCTTATTTGTAGCTTCCTTAAAATTCCTCGGTAGGAGGAGAAATTGATAGTGCTTTCATGATTCCTGTGGTGTACCCACGGAGAACGACCCCAGGATAAGTTCAAGGATACAGATGCCGGTTCGGCGTCTCTGTTCCCCGTTTCCAGTAAATATAAAACAAACATTCGCGAAATTGCGTGTTTAATTTACTCCGAGCGTACGGGTTTCAATAAATTTAGAGGCACTCTTATGTCTAAGTATACGATACACAGTTAATAATGGTATGTATAATTATAGGAAAATGCTGGAATAAAAATCAAAAGATATAGAAAGAATAAATGTCCCTCAAATAATAAAAGATCCATTACTAGCAAAATTCCGGATGGAAAATATATGCTTTAAACGAGACAAATTCAATTAATGAAAAGTGAAAATAAGATTCATGGATGGAAACATATTATAATTAATAAACCACTAAATGGATCTGAAGTTCAAGCTTAAAATTGAAGGCATAATAGGAAATGAAATCGATGACGAAAAGCTTTAGCTTCAAAAGGTAAAAAGAGATTAGAAGAATTTATCCCTGCGTATATTGTAGGGAAAATTTCAATGATCCAGTTGGCTTCTCAAAGAAAAATAGTAAGCACCTGCTGCTGATTTGTTTCGGTTTTTATCATTGATGATAAATCATATACTAATTATCGATCAAAAACGACATCAGAATTTTACCAAAAATGGAAAACTTATCAATATTGACGACGAAGAATTTTTTTTCGCTACATTCATGAAATTAATGTTAATAATTTACTTTTATAAGTTAGAGAAAGTAGAAATAGTTGATACCCAGAGTATTTTACATTTTTAAAAAATTAGACTAATACTTATCGGATCCATCTGATATCTAAATAGCAAATGAAGGGTGATGAAAATGAACATCAAATTTCGCACCCTGAACCAAGCTAATATATTGATAGGGAAATTTAGGTTTTCTCGGTCTTCTGTGAATAAATTTTGCTTAAAAATTTCCCAGCTCATAAACACAAAATGGCAATTTTGATTTCTTATTCGTAGTTTTTGGGGTGAATCAGCAGCCGGGCTTCCTCCGCTAGGCTTTTCCTAGTCTCTACCCTCGTATCTCTATCATCTAAGCCAGAAAGTTTTGAATTTTAAAAAGAACAAACACTGTTTTTCATAGATTATATTGGTATTATAAGAACTGAAATAAATATGTTTTTTCAAAACACTTTATTAGTATTTAGCTTCACTTTAATGCTGAAAATCAGTAAGAACTGTATAATGTATATATCTAATACAAAATAACAAAGTTTCTCATACATTGTTAAACAAAACATAATCAAAATTAAGATTCCTTGCCAAATGAGCTTCCATTGCCAAGACACTTAAAATACTTAGTCAATTATGGATATAAATGACCTTAGGATGTTTCATCACTATTCCAAACGCACCGAAGGACTGTTCTGCTTCAGCAACTGTAACTCGAGCCTCGGGAAAAAAGCCCTGCCTTCCCCCTTAGACTACATCTCTGAAACACGCTAAAAGCTTATAAATGAAAGTAGGCATCTAGACATTTTGGAGAAAACGAAGGATAATTATACTCATTAAGCATACTTCGCATATATATTTAACCGAAATCCATAATTATAATACACGATTGATGGACATAATTAATTATTTGTCCACATGAGCGTCATTTCGACGCATGACTTCAAAAACCCTATCATGAATGGAACTGTCAATTTCTTAATAGGACGAGGTTGGATTGCCTTTGATGCAACTTTGGAGGTCGCACTTAAGACTTATTTAGACGAAATTGACGTCTATCGGCATAAAAATCTTGTTTAATGATGGATCACAAGTTTTCGATTGGGTTGATATCAGGAGAGGCTGGTGGCCACACCATCAACTTGTCATCTGGTGTGCCGTAAGAGCCTAGGAACGCTTGGATGGCCCTCTCAGAACGAGTTGGAGCGTTTTCATTCATGAAAACTAGAATACTCAGAAAAAAACAGATCCAAGACATCCTACAAGAGATTGCAGCAGTCAGTTATGGCCACTTTAACGGTACCAGGCCTTCTGACTGGTCTAACAAGTCTGTGTCTAATTATACCTTCCCAAAACTTCACTCCTCCTTCCTATTGTTGACGTCGCAAACGTTGGTGATGCTCCTCTTCAAAATAGACCGAAACATTTGTCCAACCGTTAGGTCCATCAAGAGTCGCCCTGGTCAGGTCAGTGAAAAGAACGCAACTCATGTCCAACGCCATGTACTACCGAGCCAATTGAAACCTTAAAGTCTTGTGGAGAGTCGTTAAGGGATGCAACTTTAGGGGAGCTCGCATGTAAGCTATATTCAATAGGATACAGTTCATGGTGGTCTTCGGTCCTTGAGGATGACCAGCGGCAAGGAAGATGACTTTGCTTATTTATCTGAGTTTCACCCCGTAAAGGCGCCCAATACTCCTCAAATCCCTATCTGTCACAGTCTTGGAGATGCCACATTCGGATTGCTTCTCCCTTGACGAAGGGTCATTCAGAAATCGTCTAACCGTGACAATTACATGAACGGAGGTGCCTTCAACTCTTTCCTTGATAATGAAAGAGTTTCTTTATTGTTGATACCTCTGCGACGTCCTAATGTTATTATAAAATTTGTTACTATTACTGTGGTTGATCGAATCAACGGCAAATCTGAAATAAAACTTGAAGTCCGTAACAACCATAATAAAAATAAAAACATAACATTAGTTTCGCCATATTGGGCATACCAGTTTGGAAAACATTCATCAAAATTGATTTTCAGGTAACCGAGAAATCATAACTTTACCTACCAAGCTATTACCACGGCTCAGGCTTTAGAGGCATTAGCTGTATCCTAATTATTGATAACATAGTAAAATCATTTATTCGATACTTGATCGTGGAATAGTTAAAATCACCTAGTAAAATCAAAAATAGTAAGCCTGGCTTTCGAAAAAATCGCTCTCATTTAAATTATTCACTCTACGTTTTCATATAGCCAACAATAAACATTTTGTAGAGTAAACCAATAGATATACTTTGATTTCGTAAATTCATTACATCTAATTTCCATAAAGAAACTGGCATCAACAAAACATTCAGATTAGAAATAAGTAAAGGTTCTCAATGTATAAATCCTGTTTTAGATGTCTCCTTAACTGCGTTTACTTTTTCATATCCTTGTTTAGGTTTGCACATTAATTTCTCTTCTCAATATTTCTCTCAACTCTTTTCCTCAACTTCATCGTCAAGTACGAACATCCTAAATGTAACGCATCGTGCGAGGAGATTAAACAAAATCTCATCAGTCTTCGTAGTTTAACATGACTATAATAATAGTGTTATTACCAAGCCAAATATCTTAGATAATATATGGTGATCTCTTAAATCTGTTTGGATCCTTGCTAGAGGATCGTCTTCAATATTAATAAACTGAGAAGTTGCAATAAATGGCTAATGATAGAAAGCGGTGTTCAATTTTGCAAACAGAGTTGACAAAGGTATTGTGCGTGAGAATCTTATTTGTTAAATACAAAGTGATTGACATAAAAATACAATAATAAACAATCAAAAATATGGCACTTTCGCAAAAACAAGAATAAAAATTTTCCAAGTCTCATTTTTACATCTGATCTGTTGATCTATCTTCAATGGGTCGAAAAATGTAAGAAGGAACATCAAATAACGGATTGTATCCGTGCCTAAAACTATATACCTAAGTTTGCCACTCTATTAGTTTTTAGGTGACCACTATTGGAATGTGGTTTGCAGTTTTTATATACAGACATTAATTAAAAATTTCAAAATAAGCCCCGACTTTTTAACAAAGTATGTAACCTCGATGTCTTAGAAATGACATTCAACTGAGTGACTCATAAGTTAAAGTTACTTAAATATTGGAGGATAACAAAATAGCGTGACACTTATAGAGAAATACAAGATTTTAAAATTTATTCTGTAACTTGTAAGAATGAAGCAATAAGTTGGATTATAATCCTATAGATTTCACACGAATGTAGTAAAAGATTATTTTGTTAAATATTAGCTGGTCAAATGATGAAATTCCATTCCTCCTTATATTGTTAAAATACTCAGATCTTCCTCTTCTATGATTACTTAATCACCTAAAATCTTGATAGATCCCTTCATTATATAATCAAGATATTATTCTCGCATTGGTTTCCAATGTGGGTAAGTCCACGGATAAATCTACCCGCAGTCTACAATCAAATCATTTTCAGGATTTTGTGCGATAAATTTGATAACCTGATCTTATGAGGAATCGAACACAACTGATGATAGAGATGATTAGAAATAGAGAAGAGTAGAGTGAAATAAATGACCATAGATTATCATAATGAAGAAAACTAAAGACCGAAGTTCAAATATTTATTCCATCATGCAGTTTGGAGCAGAATTTTAAATATGTCAGTGCTTTTTTAGGATTATATATTTTTTTACTACTCAATATTAGGATAATTTCAGGAATATTGTAATTTTTGAATAAAAAAGTAAAACGGTATACAAAAATCTAATCTAAAGTGTTCCAAACATCTAAAAAATCATTTTAACTACATATTTTAATTAAACATAAAAAAACGATTACATACGGATAGAGAAAATACTAATTTCTTGTTAATCTTTGTTAGTAATTAAAACTATCAAACGTTTTATCATAGTTATATGTTAACTTGTATCAGTCTTCACCCCAAATAAAGTCTCATTCTTTTTTACATAAACTCTCTACAGCTCTTATAGTAGTTGGGTTTCATTGGCTGAAACGCATTTTTAGCTCCGTTCAAATATTATTTAAACAATTCGTCACTGAGATTTGTCATGAAACATTCAAAGTTTCATTTAACCTTACCCACAGGTTTTTGGCTCGTTCGTGGAGTACAGTATTGATAGGTTCAAGTTCGGTTCTTCTCTGCAGTTCCTCGGGTGTTATTCGGTCCTGTCTTCTTTTATTTTCAATGAATCCCGTTGCCCAGTTTTGTACCCTTTGGCCTTCGGAGCTGATTTTTCCTCAGAATGTGTGTAGGTATGGTAGGATATAATAATTTAGAACGAACGAGAGCTGTATAGTGATGATAAGGTGAGAGAAGTGAGGGAGATGACAATGACAAAAAGAAAGATAACATTAGATTTACATATTTTTATTTTTTCAAAATATAAGTGAGGAGGGGGATGAAGAGTAGTTGGGTGTGAGAGTGTAAATTGCCAGGATACTGGCTGATCACTTCTCTTTTTTAATTTCTTGGTTTGTTTATTCTTTCTAAGTTTTATTTGTTGTTACTTATATTCATTATTAATGAATATTCTGATTCAGTTTGTGGTTTTCAATAGGGTACCCATTCGAGTAGCGTTTCTCCTAATTAATTATTTATTTTTGTACATATATATATTTATTTTTATTTAATGCATTCATGCCTTTGTCTTTTAGATTAGCCTGGGTTGTTCTTTGTTGTTCTTGTTTATTTCTTTGTTCACGTTAGGATCATGTTTTCCTCCTGTAGTATGCAGTGCCTGCTACTCTGGAATTTTTTTCCGGAGTCGGTTTTTCTGTGGTATCGTTAATTCTTCGCTCGTATCTGCGAGCGTTTCTTGGATTTTTGATCATATGTTCTTTGCCCGCTTTTCCAGAGTTTTATTTATTGGGTCGATATTGGCCGTTTCTATTATTTCTCGGATTCTTTTTCCTTCAATTCTTCTTGTGTCTGTGATCAAATAAACCGCCTTATTTTCAATTCGTTGTAGCTTCTTTTTGTAAGATGTCGAGGTCGTTTGAAATGGTATCGGTGGATATACCAATACGGATTCAACAAACGCTTTGTATAACATCCTTTTTCTTTTCGTCTTAAATTCTTAAGGTTGTAAATCAGTCTTAGGCCTGATTTTGCCTTGGATGTTCTGGTTTTTATATAGTTATGGTATCCTCTTGTGCCCAGGTGTAGGCCTCACACATTCACTTCAGTTGAATATTGGTACTCAATTTCGTCGACGTTAATTTGATCTTTTTCCCTTCTCAGGATTGGAATAATCTTGAACTTTGTAACATTGGCTTTAATCTTCCAACTTTTTTCAGAGTCGTTCATGTTTTTTATTTCACGTTCGGTGGTCCTTGCTTGCCATATGGTGCTCGTGGAGCGTGATGAGATCACCTGGCTAATATCGTCTGCGTACTGTATATTCATACAGTCTGGTGAAATCGGGGGCGAAAGGTCTGCTGTAAAGATAGAGTACATGGTGGGGCTTAGAAACCCCCCTTGTTGGACCCCCGTTAGGAGATGAAAGATGGGTCCTTCTTGTTCTTCGATACTTATATATGCCTTTCTACTAGTTCAGATAATCAGCCAGGAGTCTTTCCATCCTGATGCCAAGATTGAGTTCAAGGAGTTTATACTTTAGTCCTTCGACCTATACCGTGTCAAAGGCCTTCTCGTCATCGCTGAGGACCACGTCCATGTAACCCTTTTCGACAGTGGCTTGTGCCAACATCTCTGTAATGACTGCTAGAACCATAGTAGAGGTTCTTTCTTTACTGAATCTATAATAATGTTTATTATATTTATCTGTTTCTTCGAGGAAAGTGTCCAGTCTTCCGTTCACGATCTTTTCCAAAACTTTCCCTAGGAAGTTCTACAGCGAAATCGGCCTATAGCCCGAGAGCAGAATTGATGGCTTCCCTGGTTTTGGCATGTAAAACATCTTCGCTATTTTAAACTTCTCTGGGAAGGCTTCTATATTTAGGTAGGCATTGAATAGGTTTTTTATGCTATTAATTTTTTTTCTGGGGGATTTCTCGTAGTTGTAGTTGGTTAGGCCTGTTTTCCTGGGTGCCTTTTCTTTGAAGGTGTTAATGGCTCTTTTAATTTCCTCCGTCGTTATGGTAGCTCCTAGTCCTAGATGTTCTTCTACTCTGTTATCTACCCCTTCTTCCGGTGTAAGTCTGTTGTAAATTCGGCGACTCTTCTTCCTGTTTTCCTATCGAATCTTTCACTATCTGCCTCTTATATTAAGTAAATTTGGCTCAAATGGTCTCTGAATTTTCTTTCTATTTCTTCATTACTCCTCAGGTATTCATTATTGTTATCGGTGATTTTAATTGGTTTCCTTAGTGGTCTGCCTTTGATTATCTTTATTAGATTCATGCCTCATTTGCATCTTCTGTTGTTTCCGTTTTCCTTACTAATTCCTTCCACATTTCTTCTTGTTGTTCTTCAATTAGAAAAACCATTTCTCCTTTCATTTCTCTGAGTTCTTTATTTCTCTGCTTATTCGTGCCATATTCTCTTATTTCCTGGTATTTCTTTCTAATTTTCTTCGCCTTTCTTTTCATTTCCGTTGACCACTTTGGGTGTGGCAAGGTTTTGAATTTAGTCTTCGGTACGTCTTGTTCGTCGGCCTCAATTAATTTACTGATCAGATTGTCTGTCATGTTGTCTAGTTCTTCCCTGGTTTTCCGTGCTGGTTCGTTTGGGAGTTTTCTTCCAATATTGATGCGTATTCTAACCAGTCCACTCTCTTATACGACTTCCTGCGACCTATAGCGACCATTATTGGATTCTGGTTAATGGTTATCAGAATTCCAATGTGGTCACTACAAGAGATGGGAACTGGTTCCATATCATCATCATCATCATCACTCATTCTATAATTCAAGAAGGGGATTTTTTAAGTATTTGAATAATAATTTCATCTTAGTTTGGTTATGACTTATATTTTTTTATCAAAGTTATTTCTAATAATTCTTTTATAATATCAAAAAACAAAATGGCGAAGTTCATAAATAAATATAAGTATCGAGATTTTGTGTATTTTTTTAAACCCAAAGAATTACAATAATAATTTCATCTTAGTTTGGTTATGACTTATATTTTTTCTATCAAAGTTATTTCTAATAATTCTTTTATAATATCAAAAAACAAAATGGCGAAGTTCATAAATAAATATAAGTATCGAGATTTTGTGTATTTTTTAAAACCCAAAGAATTACAATAATAATTTCATCTTAGTTTGGTTATGACTTATATTTTTTTTATCAAAGTTATTTCTAATAATTCTTTTATAATATCAAAAAACACAATGGCGAAGTTCAGAAATGAATAGAAGTATCGAGATTTAGTGTATTTTTTAAAACCCAAAGAATTACAAATGGTGAAGTTCAGAAAATTTATTTTTATATATCTTCTTCTATAACTATATTTTAGCAACGTGATATTTTGAAAGGGGGAAAATTTACTTTTTAGGGTTCCTTTTTAAAATTATTATAATTGGCGAAGTTCAGAAATTTGATAAAAATTTAACCATGGCTACTTTTCTCTAGATTTTAAATATTAATCTTAGTAGCGAAGCGCAAGCTCCCTCTGTAGGAGACAGTAGCGAAGCCATTGCCTGGTAAATGTTATATGGAAAGCTTAGTATAGTCATTACTATCTCTAGGCTGGTGGAGACTCACCCAGTTATAGGGGTCTGGAAGTTAGGGCCTAGTCTTTTGAGTATATTCCTGTCCATTAGGAGTTCCAGGTTGCGGCCGTCGTTGCTTTTGGTGAGTTAGCCTGATTCTCGCAGACGTGCATTCAGGTCTCATAGTAGGATGGTAGGAATATTTTGGTTAAATATCTCCATCACTGAGTGGACCTGAATGTACGAGCGGCCTGCAGCTTGGTAGGCCGCTGCAACCGTGATTGGAGTAAACTCCATCTCCAATCTCACGGCAATGTAGGCCTCGTCCACTTCGCGTTCTTGAGTTATCGAATGTCCTTCTTTATTGTGATGGCTGTGCCATCATATGTTTCTCCAGTAGGGTTCTTTTTTATGACGTCGTAATTGGTGATTTTCATGTGTTCGGTGCCCTTAATACCATGTTGTGAAATACGGATTATATCTGCGTCCAGATTCCTGAATATATTGCCATATTTGATGGCTATATTCTTCCATCGGTCGGTGTTAAGGTGTAAGATTTTAAGTTTGTAGTTTGTGTTATCCATTGTATTAGTTTTGTTTCTTTACTTTTTCGTTTGTGTTTTTAAATCTGCCGTTTACGAGTTTGTCGAAAGTTTCTTTTTTGATTAATTTGATATCATCGCGATAGACCGTGATGCGATCTTTCCATATCAGTTTTTTGATTGAGTTTTCTTCGTGTTTGGTTACGTAGATCCATTTACATGTGCCATTTACCAGTCCTTTCCTTATGTCAGATGGTCTGGCCCCTTTTGGCAGGGGGTAGGCTTCGTGTACAAAGATACGTAATTGGAAATCTTTAGCTTCGTATCTGCAACCTTCTTCGTTTTCTACTTCTGATGATGTTTCTGAATCGGTATTTTCTTTCTTGTTTTGTCTTTTATATGCCTTTTTGGAGATTTTCCTTTTCTTTCCTCTTTCTGTTTATTTGTCGGAGCTGTTTGTTTCTTTCTCTTCTTCTGTTTTTTCTTCGGTCTCTTCTTCTTTTTCTTCTAATGGGGCGCCCACTTCCAGCATGTCCTTTACTTGGACGGTTTTGCCAGCCGTGACTCCGTATATTAGTGCCGATGGGAGGTTGGGTGGTAACCACATTTATCTTATCCCGTCCTTTTTTGAGGAGCAGGTTCTTCTGTTTGTTTGAGTTCCTTTACTGCTGCTTTAGCAACACTTGCCTATGTTTAATTTTTCGTCTTTTCATATTCTTGCTTCTCCTCTGGTTCTCTGTATGTTGGACTGCAAATGACGCTTAGTTTATGGCCAAGATGCAGCTGAAAATGTAGCCCACCAATCAGACACCTCCTCTCTCTAAAAATGGGATAGATAAAGGATACAAGTGTATCAGAATATTCGGTAAAGGGGGCAATAATTTATAGAACAAAACAAAGAATAAGATAGTTTCAAATCTTAATACACCGATGGATTTATGTTACCTAAAACTATTTACCGGTTAGAAATATCTATTTGTCTGTTGATGCAGTGATCATTGGAAATCCAGGCTTCAAAAACCTCTCAGCTCTTCTTCTTGGCGGATTGATGCATAACCTTGGCGTCTTCTAAATTCGTATGATGTTTCAAGTTGTTATATGGGAATTCAATGACTGAAAGTGGGTTGTTCACTCACGTGGCTCTCTGTTGTTCCTCAATCCTTGTTCACAGGTGTTTACCTGTCCGTCAAATGTACTTTACCTGGCAATCGTAGCCGCTGATCGTAGACACAACCCCGGCTTGTTCATTTGCTCAGCCTCTGATTCATGAACCTTCGTGAGTTGGCCTTGTATGGTTTTGTTCAGTCTTTGGGCTACGTCGATCTTGTTTGACCAAATTTGAAAACAGGTCAACATGATTAAGCTAAAATTGTCGACACAATGGATTGCATTTAAATAAATAAAAAAATTTCGTTTGTATAAATCACTTGTATGACCTCATTTGGGGTTTAGGGGACAATTTGGTCTCTATACATAATAAAGGACATTGAAATATTAGAACTCATCCGGTGTTCGAGCGAGGAAATTAATTCATGAAATTAGAGATAGATCGCACAATGAAAGACAGGCACCTTTATTTACTTTCACCGAAAGATAATCTGCTCCGCCAACTTAATGTAGTATTTAAAATATTAAACAGGTTTTCATATAAATTATAACTCAATGTTTGAAATAGATAACCGAGTGTCTACTATAAATACCGGTTTCAAGCTAGTAAACAAAAGATTTAACAAGGCGAAAAGGACAATATTACTTTTAATATAAAATAACACAGAATCGGTTGTTTAGGAATGTGGATATAAGCATTAAAGTAAATATATTTACGTTTAAATATGAGCTTAGAGAAAGAAATTTTGTATCCAATTCTTAATTCTTATCTTCCTTTCCTTTTAGCTGTTATTCGATTACGCTTATTTCTTAAACTAGACTAATTTAATCTTAGGTTCTTTGCCGGTTCTTAATTTTGTAATGTATAGTGATAATTCCATAAATAAATTCAACTCAGAGAAAGAGAAGGTTTTTCTATAATTAATTAAACGCTTAGATAAAAATACAAACAAACACGATCGATTAAATTAATGAGAATAAAGTTTATGAAACGAAGATAAGCAGAAAAAATTGATAGAAAAATCTTATGTCAGAGGAATTTGGAGGATGAATTTACATGACTTGCTTGAGTTAAATGACTTAATTGACCATTATAGTGAGGTCAGTAGTGTTTTATGTCTAATTCACTTACCCTTTGATTATAACCAATATAAAAATCTCCCTATATATTCTAGTTTTATTAACTGCTATAGTTTGTCGAAAATCACCACATAAATGATTTATTCATCCTCTACACCTTTACATATTACTGTACTCTGTATCTGTAAGACGCTCGATCTGTTTCTGCGGCCACAACGACGTCCGCTCATAACTAACGATCATTCACGCGTAAGCGTAAACTGCCGGCGCATGATGTAAACAGTTTACTCATTTTAAGTAAATTATATTATATATCATTATGTCATAATATAATATAATATAATATAATATAATATAATATAATATAATATAATATAATATAATATAATATAATATAATATAATATAATATAATATAATATCTTACTTGCTTAAGGCGGTCCATCAATGCCGATGATGACGTTGCTCTGCATGATGATGATGAAAGTCGAGATCAGGTGTCATTCCGTTGGTGCCACCAAAGTTGACTGTTCAGTCCAATTTGGGATCCAAATGTTTTATCGCATCTGCGGCAGGGATATTCTTCCGCAGGTAATACTCCTTCGTTTCGCTGGTGTCGAATGAGGCGGTTTCCTGCTCTTCTTCTTGAATTGCTTTCTTCTAATTTGGATAGCCCTTTTGAACAGTATGATTTACAGGCCTCTCCGTCTCCAATTGTTGAGGTTAGTTGGTACATTTTTTCAGCATGTTTAGCACCGTACAGTATTTTTTGGAGAGCCGGTGGTCTGACATCCTGATGGTGTGACCCAGCCAGCGAAGTTGTTGTTGTGCTAGCAGGGTTTCTATAATTCAGTTTTGGGTCCTGTGATATATTTGATCGTATGTAACTTTGTCTTTCCATGATGTGCCTAGGATTCTCTGGAGAGGCCAAATGTAGAACGTTTCTAAGCTGCGGACCTGTTGTTTGTATATTGTACAGCCTTCAGAGCCATACAGCAAGATGGATAGGCAAACAGCCACGTAAACTGCAGCTTTGATGTACATTCTCAAGTTGTTGTTTGAGAAAACTCTTTCCCTCAAGTGACTAAAGGCAGCAGAGGCGAGGTTTATCCTTCTTTTTATTTCCGGGTCCAGTGAACAGTTAAAGGAGATCATACTACCTAAGTAAATATAATTTTCTACCATTCCATCACTTTGATGCCAGCACTATTTATGTTAAAGTGAAATGGTTCTTGTGGTTGTTTTATGCACTGTGCCAAGATTTTTGTCTTTGTGCATTAACTTTAACCCGCATAGCAGAGCATGTGAATGAGAGAGCATTCAGGGTGGCTTGGAGTGCTTCAGCATCATGGGCAACAATGGCAAAATCCTCTGCATGTTGCAATTGTATCACTTAAGTGGAAGAAACTTTAGTCCTGGTCTGGAATCAGCGGATATTGAATAAACCTGCACCTCTTCCTAGGGATTTATGGACCAGGTTGATAAGAGCCATTAGGTAAACATTGAAGAGAACAAGGGCAAGCACATACCCCTGTTTGACTCTAACTTCCACATTGAAGGGTTCTGATAATAATCGATAGGCTTGGACTCGGGCTTGCATCCATTCATGCAGCTGTTTCAATATGGTCAGGAATTTGTGCGATACCACAACCTTTAATAAGAGGTTCCATAGCATAGGGCGATTAACGGTGTCAAATGCCTTTTTCAGGCCAATGAAAGCAACAGACAGATCTGTTTTTTCTCTTGCTTTCTCCTGGAGTTGGTGAAAGCAAAAGACCATATCTGATGTGATTCGGCATTTTATAAAACCACACTGGCTCTCATGAAGCTTTTGTTCTGTTATATGAGAGACCAGAAAGTATCTTTGCAAGGAGTGAAATGCCTCTGCTGTTCCCGTAGGTTGCTCTGTCACCTTTTTTATTGAAGATGGTCACGACGTTGGCATCTTTTAGCATATGTGGCACCTCTCCGTTTGTCCACATCTCGCAAATAAGTTGGTGTATTCTGACTTTTAACAGGTATCCTCCTTTCTTAAATATTTCTGCTAGGATACCATCTGGTCCAGGAGTCTTGTTGTTTTTCAAGCCTCTGATGGCAGTAAGGACCTCATCTCGATTGGGGGTTTCATCAAGAGGATCTAATGTTGGTAAATTTGGCAGTTCACCCAGATCATGAGGTGCTATGGGGTTTTCCTGGTTGAGAAAGATTTTAAAGTGCTCAGTCCATCTAGCTACGATTTTCTTATTGTTTTGTAAATCGTGTTTCCATCCGCTGATGTTACAGGATCGTAGTTGTGTTTCCTTGGCCCATAAATTTGTTTTGCTGCATCATAGAATAAATGGGTGTTATTGGTGTCAGCAAATTGTTGCAGCTCCTATGCTCTTTCATCGCACCAGTTAATCTCTATTTTTCTTAGCTATCTTTGCACTTTAGCTCTGATGTTCTTGAATCCTGTTTTGAGTGCAATGGACTGGAGGTTGACTAGATATGCTTCATGAGCTTTATTTTTGTATTCCAGTGCTGGTGGATTAGAGGGACACATTAATCGAACCAGTACTGGTGTTTGCGTTCGAAGTAGTCACTGGTTTCTTTGCCAACAAATGTCAGATCTGAGTGCAGTTTCTTCTGATATTTGGTTTGGAGATCATAGTCTTGTTCAGGGTGAGAGAGTGCTTCTGCTTTTTATGCCTCGTAAGGATGTGCATGTAACTGAGTAGGCAATGGTCTGTCCAGCACTCTGTCCCCCTCATAACCTTTGTTATAAGCAAATCTTTTCTAACTGACTGGCGTACTATGATGGTGTCTAGTTGGTGCCAGTGGCCTAATCTTGGGTGTTGCCGTGTTGATTTGTCTAGCAATTTCAGATGTAAATTTGTATTAGTGAAGCTTAGATGGCCTTCTAAACAAAGGGTAAGTAGTCTAAGGCCGTTGTTGTTAGCCTTATCAATCCCATGCTTGCCAAGAACATCTTGCCAAATGTTGTGTTCGATAGCCAACTCTAGCATTAAAATCACCAAGCAGAATGGTTCAGGCTGTGTGCTGGATTGTTTGCAAGCATGCATCAAGAGAGCTGTAAAAGTCGTCCTTGTCTTCTTCTCTTTCCACCAGAGTAGCAGCATAGGCATTGATAATGGTTACGTGCCTTCAATTCCTCAGGGATATGCGCCATGTCATCAGTCGTTCACTACTGCCGACCGGTGTGCTGGGGATTTGCTGGAGGTAAAGGTTTTGATGGCAAAACCGAACCCATGTACCTTCGTTCATCTTCGTGAGTCCTTCCCAGAAGAAAGTGCATCCTTTTCCTGTCTCATTAAGGAAATTTTCGCCACTCAGTCGTATTTCGCTAAGTGCTGCTATGTCTATGTTTTAGCGTGGTTATTCATGTGTCACTAGCGCAGATCTTCCCTTTGGACGGCTGTCATTTTCTCCACGGTCAAGTAGCATTCTTTTTATTTTGTCGAATGAATGGTAGAGGTGTCCTAACGACCTGCAGTTAACCCTTCTGAAATGGGAAGTGGGCAGTTTTCTAGGTCCTTCCCCATGTGAGGTGAGCAGTGCGGTAGGTACTCAGTCATGCAGGGAGCTGCAGAAGAGAGTTGGCGCTATACCCCAATTTCTCAGCGACCCCACCCTGCACCACCTACGTGCAGAAATAAACTAGGCACTTCCAGCCGCACCAACAGCCTTCGCCCACCGCTCCATCCCATCGCCACAGGACTTTGGGTAGGTGATTATGATGTATATGATGAGAGTGAGAGCAGAGCAATTGTCTGCGCAAAGGAGTAATATTTGAGTGGGTGACAGGTTGCCCACTCCTTTTTCCCACTCTCTTGGACATTCACAACCTTATAATGGGAGCAATAGTAGTGGGCCGCGATCTGTCGGGCAAGGCCCGACAAGATTTTTTATCACAGACGACGCTGGGTACCTCTGCTAATAGACCTTATATTGAGTATTTCCAACGCAACGAATCTCTTTATTGTTTTTGTCTGATATTCAGAGCTTAACTTTATTGTCGTTCAACGTATTTTGTAGTTCTCATTAAAAGAGCTAAATCAATAGGGTCTTTCCCTGCTGTTGTCTTCCATAGAAATTTACTACATCAGAGTAATTGAGTTACGGATTCATTGAAATGATTACCAGGATGGAAGCCTTCTTCAAAGAACCATTTCATCACTTTAATTATCGACTTCTGGTTCGACCCCTTTGAGAGTTCCGAGTAATGGGATTTCGGTTCCCTAAATGTAGTGGGAATCATTCAATTAGAGGTGCATGACTTTGATTCTCGTTTCAAAACGGATTACAACTGCTTATCTGGCTAAATAGAATATGACTTATTAATTAAGTTAAGGTCCTCGGGCGGGAAAATGTAGAGGAATGGGACAAAAAAGAATTTACTGAACTAAAATAAAATGTAAAAGATCAATGAATATTTTAATTATTTTTACAACAAAAAATTTGCGAAATTATTTGTAAAACAGTACTAAAGTTATAAGAAGTAAAAAGGGGTGCTGAAAAAGCAGGCAACTGGGTGGTTTAAGTATTGAGACACATTGTTATTTATATATTTAGTTTAATTTTAAATAATTGTTTTTATTATATTTGAGTGAATTCTTGTGTCTTACCTTTGTGTATTCTAGCCATTTCTAATGCTTCTAAAGCTACTCTACAGTGCTTTTTGTTTGTAGGGTTTCCTTGTGGCATTCCTTGTTTGAGAGCTTAAGTGGTTTCTATAATAATAATAATTTTAAGTATTGAGAGGCATTGATTAAATATATTTTGTCTTAATTTAGTGAGATTTCGCTTGTGAAGATGTAACTTACTTTGCTATGGCCGGTCTCAAGCCCGCCTGAGTAAAGAGGAACGTTGGCTGAGGTGAGCGAATACTTGAGCCATAAAAACATACACGAGTCGAAGGAAAATAAGAAAGTTATACATTAAATGAATATGGAGATACCCTTTCCCGGGAAACTTGGTCTGTGTTTTCCTATTTTTATATTTATGCTTACTTTGTCTAATGGCTGAAAGTTTAACTAAGCATACTAAAGCTTTCCAGCCTTTCTTGCTAATTCTGCTGAATTATTTTACCATGCTTAAATTTGAAGTCTTAATCTTCACAAGTAGAGTAACGTCAAAGACTACAGAACAAAACACCCAAATCAACATTTCTTCAACTGATTCAATCATCTTTTCGATATTTGTGAATTTTCTGTTTATTCATTGGTGTTGTCATTTGCTTTCGACTTATCGCTAGGTGTTGTTTGTTCTTTGTACTACATTGCTTTCAAAAGTTTATCACTAACTCTAGAATTTAAGAAGGGGATTTTTGGGAGTATTTGAATAATAATTTCATCTTAGTTTGGTTATGACTTAAGTTTTTTTTATCAAAGTTATTTCTGATAATTCTTTTATAATATCAAAAAAACAAAATGGTGAAGTTCAGAAATAAATATAAGTATCGAAATTTTGTGAATTACAAATAGTGAAGTTCAGAAAATTTATTTTTATATATCTTCTTTCCTATTCTATATCTTCTATAACTATATTTTATCAACGTGATATTTTGAAAGGGGAGAAATTTAGTTTAGAGTTCCTTTAAAAATTATTATAATTGGCGAAGTTCATAAAATTTACAAAAATTTAACCGTAATTTAACCATGGCTGTTTTTTTTTTTAATTTTAAAATTTAATCTTAGTACAAACCACAAACTCCCCCAATCCCGTAAGGGGGGAGTAGCGAACCATTGCCTGGTTTTGCAAGATTTTATATGGTCTAAATTCCCTCCATGGTTGCTATTTTAATGACCGCTGTAAGTTCAGGAAATTCGATTGTTTCATCTTCTCATTTTGAGGCTTTTCTCTAATTTACTTTTAATGCCTAACAATTTTGTGTCAGCTAACCTTTTTTCATGGTTAGTTGCAAACATTGTGCATTGTAAAATAGTTTGTTATATTTATGTGTAATTAGGAAAGTTTTTATTTTACAATGGGTGAAATGTTTAGTAGATTTGTTCTCTTTCAGTACGTTTGGCTTCTACGCTTGAATAATATTGAATTATTAAGGAGAAAGTCTCTTTTACGAGACAAAAATATAAATAATGAGTTCTCAAACTTGCCCTAAGTTTGCTAGAAACAATTTAGTGATAACTGTAGTAATGTCATAGACTTATAGCCTGTAAGAAGAAATCTGGAGGTTATTTTATAGCTAATAATGTTTACGCCCTTTTTAGGATAAACACATGATACTTAGAGGACGCACGAACACTCTTCATGACAAAGAGTACGACGTGTGAATTTTTCTTCATCTCTATTGGGTTAAAATAACACTGGGTCACTCGTGAAAGGCATAAAAAGAAAGTCAGAAAAAAGAAGTTCGCTACCCGTGTATCCTGCGTTGGAAAAGCTGTAAGGCGATATGTTAATAAAAAACCAGCGTGTTGCCTGGTTTTTACTTTATTACTTCATGGGATCCAACAATATACATATATATATATATATATATATATATATGCAAACCATGGGTTCGCTGCGCTCGTTACCAGCCCATCTGGCTGTTGCCTCAGGTCTCTTTGGCCTTTCAAGCCGCTTTTTTCAACCCCCCTACATAAGGGTTATATATATATATATATATATATATATATATATATATATATATATATATATATATATATATATAAATATTTAAACGAGCTGATGGGACGATTCCAAGGGAAGCAGAAGCGAAATGTAAAGATTATAGCCAATATGACGAATTGGAAGATATATTTACCTGAACATTTCGTTCATCTACTGTGTACATCATTGGCAGAGCGCTCTGTCAATTTTGCAAAATTACATAATTACATAAGCATTAACATTAAAAACAAGAGTTGAAATAAAAAATAGAGAAATTTGAAAAAAAGGAGAAAATATATACACAAAAGATAACAAATGAATAATGAACAAATAAATAAATAAAGTATTAAGCATGAGCAAATTGGCTTGCCAGGTAGAGATCACTACTTTGAATGGTGTTATGTAGCAGACTGTGTTGGGTTCAAGAAAAAATTAGACCTACATGTCTATTGGTGACATGTTGTTTTTTTGTTTAGGAAGGAATTAGTTAAATTTTAAATAATTAATAACAGTGTTGAATATTTTTGGTAGTTAAGTTTAGTGGTGAATTTTGAAATTTTATAGAGATTCCAAAATATCCCGGTCACACCACCGGGGCACGAACCTAAAATCGAGAATTAATTGTCTGAAATGTGTGTGTTTTCCTGAGGAAAGTGTGAGAAATAGTGGTGTACAAGAATAGTGGGGTTAGTAATAGTGGTGAAAATAAAGAAGTCTTAGGGTTGCAAGATTTGCAAAGTTGCCTGGAGATCAGGCTAATCTCTTTCTTTGTTTTTAATGTTTTTATTTCTTTAATGTTGTTTCTGGCATATATATATATATATATATATACATATATATATATATATATATATATATATATATATATATATTTATATATATATATATATTTATATGAATTTTTTGGTGTTCAAACCTTTGAATTCATATCTAAATTTAGCGTTCTTGTTTCTTTGACGTTTTGTTTGGTTCTTTAGTTACTATTTATTTATTTTTGGCATTATAACTGATTCTTAAGTGTATTCTATTTGTATTAGTATATGTTTATGTTAGTTTCCTTGATGTCTGTTTTTCCGTGTGTTTTGTGTTTATGTTTATTAGCTTCTTGTTGATTGGTTGTATTCGTGTGTGTTGTGTGTTTCATCCTTATGTTTTGTACTCTTCCTGTTTCCTTGTAGTCCTCGTTGGTTAAATTGGGATCTTCATCGGTTTACTGATCTAATTCGGTTTGTTCCTGCTAGTCGGTTGTGGTTCTTCTTCGGTCTTCTGGGTAGTTCTTTTTTATGCAAAGTCCAAGACAACTGCGTTCCCAAGCATGTTGACGCTGCTTGGTAATCTTAAATGGCATGGACGTCGTTGGTTTTCTTCGATGAGTGCTCTAATATCCTTGGTGTTGTTTAACGTTATTTTTTCTTTTATATCTGATGTTCTTTCCTTTAAGACAGTGTTGAATGGCCTAATGTTCGTCGCTCTGTGCAGATCCTCTGGCCTCCTTCTATCACTTATGCGTGTATTGGTGATAATATACATGCACTTGTTTTGTATTTTTTGCATCTCCTTATTAGCGCTTTCCGAAACTCCTAAAAGGGATGCTGAGGAATAGTTAAAGGTGGACCTTACCAGCGCAAGATATAATTTCCTTTCGTTTCTTTGGCTGAGGCTTCTGAAGCTATAGAGTGTTCTGACTCTCGAAGATGCCTTTTTTGATCCGTTCTTTGACTAGCTTTCTGTACCCAGTTGAAGTTATCTTCATCCCAAGTACATTACCCTCCTTCGTGTAGGAATAGCGCCTATCCCCCGCTCTCACATCTGAATATTTTATTCTTCTGAATGAGACAATCTTGAACTTGTCGCTATTCATTTGTCGCTCATATTCATTAAGTTTTCTCATTTCTCCGGCTGTCATTCGAGCTTGAATTGGTGTATTCTTATATCCACAAACGATGAGTTGGCTTATATTATCGGCGAACTGTATATTTATGCAATAAGGGTTGCTTGGTTCTGGCATTTCGACTGTATAGATCACGTACAGGCTAGAACTGAGACACCCCCCTTGAGGCAATCCTGCCTGTAGTTGAAAGGTGGGGCCATCCCTGCACCCTATACTGATGTAAGCCGATATTTCCATGAAATAGTCACAGCGAATTTTTCAAGCTTGGCGGTTAAACTCAGCTGGAGGATCTTGTATTGCATCCCCCTTAGCCATACTTTGTCGAACGCCTTTGACACGTCCCTACATACGATGTCAATATACGAGGGGCGGTCAATAAGTTTGGCGAATCGGTAGGGCAAAACAGAAGAAGGGGGATGGCTGTTTATGGGGGTGTTAGGACAAGTTATAACAAATCAGGACCTGCAGCCGCACATTCTTGCCTCGTCTATTTAAGAAGCAGTAGCTGATCGCAGATCGTTAGTCACAAATTTATCAACAATGGAGAAGGTTGAGCGCCGCGCACTGATCAAATTTTTGACCAAGGAAGGCAAGAATGCAAAAGAGATCCATGAACGCATGGTTGCAGTGTACACCGACACCACCCCTTCCTATGCAACCATTGCTCGCTAGAATAGAGAGTTCTGCCATGGTCATGAGTCCCTTGAAGATGACTCCTGTCCAGGACGCCCGTCAGACGTGACCATAAGAACAATGTGGCCCGTGTGGAGAGGATGATCCTCGAAAATCGACGGTTGAAGGTCGAAGAAATCGAGCGAGAACTTGGAATATCACATGGAAGTGTTATCAACATCATACACGACAATTTGGCCATGACCAAGGTCTCTGCCCGTTGGGTTCCTAGAAACCTCACGAAACCTCACGCCCCATGATCGACTTCAACGTCGTCAAAGTCCAAAAAACCAAAGTTGCACAAGCTGCCCTGCGCGAGTGCGGATTCGAGGAGTTCATCCATCCCCCCTACAGTCCAGATCTGGCCCCTAGCGACTACTTTTTATTCCGCCAGCTCAAGGCTGCACTGCGTGGTCGCCGGTTTGGGGACGATGAAGATGTCCAGCTTGCCGTCCAGGAGTGGATTGAACAGCAGTCGGGAGATTTCTGGTTGTCGGGAATTCGAAGCCTTAGGGACAAGTGGCGCAAGTGCATTGAAGTCGAAGGTAGTTATATTGAAAAATAATAAACACTTTTCCTCATATCTAGTTTCCTTATATCCGAATTGCAAAACTTATTCACCACCCCTCGTAGCTTCGATTTTTCTTCGCTTGAGCAATCTTCTCCGTGATGAAATTTATTGCCATCTCGGTGCTTCTGTTCTTTCTGAAGCCCTATTGCTGGTCGTTGTATAGCGGATTTTCCTCCAAGTGAACGACGAATCGTCTATTTTGGATTTTCTCGAAGAGTTTACCCGCATTTTCCAGAAGGGATATTGGGCGATAATTCTCCTTCCTCGTCATTGTTTTTTCAGGTTTAGCAATGAACATCATGTTCGCCATTTTATATGCGTCAGGAAAGCAGCCTAAATTTAGGCAGGCGTTGAAGATGTTAAGTAGACCTTCCCTTACGGATTTCGGCGCTTTGACGAAGTTTAGCTTCGTCAAAAATGACGAGCCTGGTGCTTCTTGTTTAAAGGAGTAGAGCACGCTTTCCAGTTCTTGCAGTGTCACTCTTTCTTCTTCTCATTCTCCCCTGTTTACTTGGTGATTTGGATGCATCCTTTCAATAATTTCGTTGAGCTCGTCTATTATCCGGTTTTCAAAATCAATGTCGATTTTTCATTCTCTTGTTCACTGATTCTGAAGACGTTTTTTCAGTGTTTCCTGGGAATTTCCTCTATTTCGTTCTCCTCTGATTTAATTTCATCGTAGGCGTCTTCTAATTCTATTTTCCTTTCTGGAGCTTGCTTTTCATCCTCCTAATCTTCGCCCATAATTCCTTCGGTCTTGCTTTGCTATTGAGATCTTCGATTGCTCGTTCCCTCTTGTCTGTTGTTGTTCATATATTTGTTTTTTTAGTTATTCCTTTGCTTTTCTAGTTAGGTACATTGTCTCACGTGATGTTTCCGTGGTGATGATCCTTTGATACAATTCATCCAGTGTGCCCTGTTGTAATTCTTCCTTGTATGTGTTGATACCATTATTGGGTTAACGTTGATATTGAGGGTAATCCCTATATGGCCAAGCAAATGTCTTGCTTGGCGGCACTACTTTTCTTGATGAATGTCGAGAAGTCGAGTTCCAGTCTCTGGACGATTTTTCTCTCCAGCAGGGTGTTTAAGCATTGGCCTATACCATTAGTACGAGTGTATTTGAATCGGCCTATCGCGCGTTCAGGTCCCCCATAAATAACGTAAGGACTATTCACACGAATATATTCGCGAGAGTTTGGTTAGGCAAATCGTCGCGCCTTGGAGGTTGATATCCCATGGCAACAACCATCTTCCTCAGGCTCATCTCTACCTAAATGGAGAGGTAGGACTCTTCTAGATTCCTGAATTACTTTGAACTTTATTTCTTTCTTGACCACAATGGCCGTTCCGTCGAATCTTTCTTGAGAATGGTTCACTGTTAGCACGTGTCGTAGTTCCATATCTTGATTATCTCTCTATCCGACCTAATCACGTCCTCCGCGATGATTATTATATCTGAATCAATGTTTCTGAAGGTGTTACCGTACTGTTCTCTTTTCGTGATCCATCCGTCGTTGTTAATGCTCAAGATTCTTAGTCCGTCTCTTTGCATATTAAGAATTGATCTACCCTACCACTTCTTAATCCTGGGGTCCCTATTGGGGCGCTTTTTGGCAGCTGGGGATAGATTTTCCGTGGTTTCTTCCTGAATTGGTTGCATGTACAGGTTCATTTTAGATTTCTCCTTCCTGGACGGGCTGGGAGTCTTTGAACTGCTCCTCGAAGTCCTTGGGAAACTTGTTCTGGTTATTTGCTCTTCTTCTCCTTTCTCCTCCTCTTCCGAGTTGAGTCTCTTAAAGAATCTTCTTGGGTATCATCTGACTTGTCCTCAGATGCTACCTCCAGCACTTCATTTGGAGGTCGGGGCGAGGCTGCACTCATGTTGAATATCTTTAGTGAGTCAGGTGTTTTGGGCACTTTCATCGTTGGAAGATTATTAGCTTATAGCAGCGAGTTGAGCTCTTTATCATAGCATCCAGGTTCTTGCATGTTTGTTATGTGTGCATGTACCATGCAAGTTAAGATTTTCGAGCTGATCACGCAATTCAGATGGATCGTGGGTTGGATGGCAGTGGGAATTTGGTTGTTCTTGGATGTAGCCCCCACGTAGTTCTGGGTGCTACGTGTCCGTGCTTCTTCCTCTTTCCGTTTAATACTTTCCTTCCGTTTTGGGCAGTTGAACGCGAGAGTCCTGCAATCTCCGTTGCAGTTCAGGCATTTCTTTGTGGTTGCAGCACAATCTTTAAAGCGATGACCCTCTTGCCCTCTGGTTTTTTATTTCCCCTGGAGTGAGAATCGTCCCTCTTGAATTTTCCTTGTCCTTTTATTCTTTATTTGCTTCTTCCTGTAGAAAAATGGTTAATAAACCTTTTCACCCGTATTTAAGGTGAGTGATGTGTGGTATTAAGGAAAAAAGGAGAGATGAGGTGTAGGGTGTCCCCCGCCATATTGTGGCCCCGTGCCCCCGAACCAGTACTGCAATCGATGGGATGATGGATGATGAAGGGATGAACCCGAGAAGGGATCCTTTCAAGGAGTGAATTATGGCGGATTTGATAATGGGTGAAGGCTGAATCAACTTCTTTCACCCGGAGGTGCCGACCCCTTAGGGTTTTTAAATTTGCGACTGTATTTTCCATAAGATACACAATCATTTAGCGGTTTTATTGTCACAGAGGCGCATTCCCTGCAAACTGTATAATAATAAGCACAATGTATTTGTAACATGATTTATTGCCAGTATTAAAAATTTGAGGTATCTAGCAACGATAAACAATCGAGAATTAATACACTCCTTTTGAGATAATTCGCATATTATCGTTTATTAATAGTTTTTGGTGCGAAATTTCTGCACCGTATATTATATATGATTCATATTTCAAATTATAGTATTCGTCTAACAGTTAAGGAGATAAGACCATCAATCTGCAATTTCGGTACATCAAAGAGCGTGTAATATTGTGTGATGTACTATGTGCGGGAATGAAACAGAGAGCGCCTCATTGAATTCGTATATAAAGATGTGAACGAGGATCGTCTATGGAAGAGCGTTTTTATCTACAAACGTCTCCATGAACATGGTGTAGACCAAGATTTCTTTTTAGTATCTGTCGTTGACAGGTTTAGTTTTCTGAACATTAAATTCCATCTAATCTTTCAATTTTACCGGGAAGATGGTGGCGAATACTGCCTGTATAGAGGATTATTTGAAATTCTTATTCATCTTTAAATTCCTCAATTTTTTTGAATGCCATTTTCATTACTTTATCTGCAACGGTATTTGTTTTTTAAAGCGAATTATTCGCCTCTAAATCTTCCCAAATCCCATAAAATGCGATATTTTCCGAAACTTTAATTCAAGAAAGATTGTCGCATATATATAAATATTAATTTCCTCTTTTTAATTAGAGGTTGAAAAATAAAACATTGGATCATTTTTTTTACGTAGAAAAGGGTATAAAGTACATATAATAAATTGATGCATACATCATTTTTATCGTATTATCGGAGGCTCAAATGGTTAAGAAATGCATTTATGAGATTCCATTTGCAATACAGAACGCAAAGTATACAACAGAATGACCATATAAATGAGACCAAACTTTTAACCTTTAATTGAGTTATAAAAATGTAGTTCTTCTCAAAGTTGTTTATGAAACGAAGTAAAGGGGATCTTTTATATGTAGGTCTCTCTCAAAGTCTCGAATATGATAACTCTCAAATCACTCACCAAGACGGTAATCCAGTATATCCAGGGCCAAAGATTACGTCTGTGTTTAGTATATGCTGTCCGGAGCGATCGGTTTTGTGTAGCTTTCATTAAGTCTCGTCGTGGTGAAGGAGGTTCACTTTAAGTAGACGTTTTAACAAAAGAATCATTTTCTTCGCTCGTGGGATTGAAATCTCTTTGTTGCGGTTAGAAGGAGCGTGCGCCAAGGAGGGCGAGCTCACTATCCAGTAGACCTCTATGGGCTTGGCCTCCCAGGTTTGTAAGAGAGTTTCCCTCCGAGCTATACGAGAGGGAGCTAAATCGTCAAGAACAACCGTTAGGGACGCTATCTACAAGCATATAAACCTAGTCCTCATTCGGCTAATTGACACCCAGACCGGCTACGCCACTATTTGCCACACCATGGATGATGTGGAGCGGATGGTCTCGAACGAGGCGAAGGTCCACCTTCAAAAAATTGAACTTGAGGGGGACATCCCACAAGAAATACTTGTGCAACGTACTGTGATTCTACGACGGTTGGACCTACGCTTCACTGACAACAC
The DNA here is from genome assembly GCA_963969495.1 of Ceratothoa steindachneri. Lineage (NCBI taxonomy): Eukaryota > Metazoa > Arthropoda > Malacostraca > Isopoda > Cymothoidae > Ceratothoa > Ceratothoa steindachneri. The sequence continues at coordinate 9,890,276 of OZ018339.1, forward strand.
CTGTGAAAAAATAGAGGCAGAGCTGTCAGCGAAGCAGAGATGGGCCAACATTTTAAAGGTGGAAAAATTAGGCAAAGGAAACAGTATAGTAAAGATCATTTTCTCGACCATCACGATGGCGAGAAGAGCCAAGATAGATGGGCTGCTTGGGTTTTACCTAAGGGTATCACCCGAGCAAATCGAAACAGAAGACTACATACCGATCGACTGCTGCTACAAGTGTTATGCAGTCGAAAAGCATTTAACAAAGGTCTGTAAGGTGATGGTAGTTGCATACTCCAACTGCGCCAAATCCGGGCACGGTTAGAAAGATTGCACGGAAGGGAAGCAAAAGTGCGCCAACTGTGGAGGGGACCATAGGGCATTGGCCATGAGGTGCATCATCCGCAAAGAAGCCATCCGTACATTACAGGAGAAAATGAAAAAGAAAAAAGAGGCAAGAACCAGGACAAATTACGCTCAAGCGGCGGCCCCGAAGCTGGTGATGACAGAGGCGGGTTAGAATATCATGACAGTGATCATCTTTGCTCACATGGCTAACCGGGCTAACCCCAGCTCCTTTTCTGAAGAACTTAGCCGTCTTCTGAAGAAGAAAGGAGTCACAAAAAAAAACTTTAGTTCCCCGAAAATCCAGACTCGGCGGGAATACTGAATTTTCAGTTTACCGACGAGTCCCAACCGAACATCAACCAAATGAAGAGCCGATACAGTCCCATGCCGAATAACCAAAAATAACGGAAGAAACTGGGGAAGGAGGGGAGAAATGAAGAAAGGCGCAAGAAAGAAAAGGAAACAATGGAAAAGATAAACTAACAAAATTCGTCGGAAAAAGAAGAAGCACACGAAGAGGAATACACGGAGGTCCACCTCACCGACAAGAAGTAAGTCCTCGAGAAGGGTTACTTCTTCGACGGCAAGGAGGTGGACCTCAAGGTATTTGGCTCTTCCCTGTGCCTGCTTCTAAGAGAGAACCCAGAATGTCTCCTACATGGCATCGCCAAGGGAGAATTCAAGTGGACCTTCGAGGGACCTTTTTCTTTAGACGAAATTGCAGCATTGATGTTGAAGGACACAGTGTTCATCCCACCATCGGACGTACACGCCGTGAACATGTCAACATTCAAAGCCATAAAACGTGGAAAAAAAACGTCACAAATAAAGTGAAAGTGCAAAATTTAAGTGTATAAAATACAACAATAAACCCAACAGTGAATTAAATAAATAATGATAAAATAATTGCTAATAACAGTGATTATGAAAAGTGTATATAGAAAGTGTGTTAGAATTAATTTACGAAATATATCTAATTATCTAGGTGAATTATCAAATAAGTGACTTAAACTTAGATTCAAATCATCAGTTGGAATGAAATAGAGTATTAAAAAAAAGGTTTTTACAACAAATTCGTATAAATAATGTAAATTAATTAAACTAATGTTTAGCTAACGTTAAATATATAATAATGTGTAAATATATATGTAAATTTTTACGAATAATTTTTTTATAACTATAAACTATTAACTCTGAGTAGATGTGCAATTTATATTATATAGAGCTAAAAATTTGATTTCTACGTCTCCGGGAACCTTTATCTTCCTACTTCTACTTATAACTATCTTATCTCTTCTCCGCTAAATTCTATTTTCCTCACCCACTGTTTACTATTTATTTACATTTATATAATCTGTCTTGGTAATTCATTCTTAATAAATCTCGAAACCTCTACACATTTTAGGTAAACCCAGCCCTGCTTCTCTTACTTAAAGCAGATGGTCGTTGTTACCAAAAAGAAAAAAAATTCCCTTTTTGGGGATGAATTTGACAGTAAGCAATGTAATGAGAAACTCAGAATAATGCTTTAGTCTTGTTTCCGTCTAAAACTATGTTGAAAATCTGAGGGGAGGGGGGTAAGAGTGCTGATTATTTTGATCCCCTTTTGTGGGTTGGATATAGGTACATAGTTCAATTTCTAAATGTAGGAAAACTAGTAAGTTTGTTTCTTTACTTAATTTTACTAGTGGTATCTCAATACCATTTAAATGTCACCCAATCCTTATATTCTATGCTGAGATTGTTCATCTATTCTCTAGCTCACAGTTTGCCTTTTGCCATTTTTTACGCTTATATGCATCCTCGAGTCTGCTAAGATCTTTTGGTGGGGTAAATCGGCTATTCCAATCTGTAAAAAAAGATCGCTAAAAGATCTGATGCGGAAAGCTTTCTCTCATGTTTGGATAGCTACAAGTATACACTCCACAAGCCCGTTTGTCAGTTTGCCATGGATGTACTCCTAAAAATTTCTTGTTTTGTTCTGAATTCCATAGATTTCTGTATTACTTGGTTCGACTTTAGTACTGCTTTGGACCTTGCTAATCAGAAGACACCTGTTTTAAACTTAGATAGGACTTAGAAGAACACTATGATATAGTATTGATGAGCATTATAGTGAGTACAGAAAGTAATTTCTGGTGTTCCTCAAGGTAATGTTCTTGCTCGAAACCATTTCTACTGTATATGCATTATATGTGGTTTGGCCAGATAACAATTTTCTTAATTATGCATTAATTCTTTCTCTCTATAGTAAAGTCAGGTTTGTTCAATCCTTTAACGTAGATATTAACTAAAGTTAATGCATAGTGAAAATCATGGGGTGATGAAGCTGAATCCTGATTGGGTTGCTTTTCCCACTGGAGCCGTTGTGGTTTTAGCATTTTGCTTTTCGAACTGTTTGCATCTTGGTTAGTATTAATAATACTTGAGTAAGAGGGAAGAAATTTTTAATGATGGTAGCTGGACAAGAATTTTCTTTGGCAAAATACTTATAGTTGTTGAATAAATACCACAGATTGTCTTTAGATTTTTTTAGGAAGCAATAATATTTGAGATTTTTTTTGTCATTTCTGGTGTTATCGATTGGTTGTTAGGAAGTTCAGGACATTGATCTCCCCTTCCTCCGACCAGATCTTGGATTAGATCATTTCTTTTCCTTTGTGAAGATATTTGAGGATTTGGGGGAAGAGGGCTCTTCTTTCATTGCACATAAAGTTGGTATTTTGTGAAGGTCTTTCAAGATATTTGTGGATCAAGTTATCCAAATGAATTTAAGTAGTTCATTTTCTTAGGATATTTTGAATGTTCTTTTTCAGTTTGCTTTTCAGCAACTCCTTCTTATCTTATTTTTTTAAAAAATTATCTGAGTGCCATTAAATTTCCTATTCCAAATCTTAGTATCAATTTCTGGCAGCGAAGTTCCATTAGTAATTGTGTATACTTTATAAAACCTTTCTAAATTCTGATCATCCTCAGCATGCAGATCTTCCTGAGAGATTCCATTCGGCAAATAGTACTCAAAGACGCATTTCTAATAGTACAACCTTTTATTTGTAAGGTTCAACGTCACACTCTTTCCTCTAATTTGCGTTCCAATATTGAACAAGCTGTGGAGTAAGCTTTCAAGTTAAGTTGTTGAATCGCTAGAGCTTCTAAAGTTCAAATTGTGGATCAAATTATATTTTTTTCATTTTTGCTCAACAATTGTAAACGTGATACTATTAGTTTAACGTTTTTTTTGTTTATTCTGAATTTCCATTCCTTTTATATAATTTATTCTTTACCCTAGTATTTATTTCCTAATTGTGTTGCTTTCTACACTGGAGCTCTTGCCCCTTTAACATATTGCTTTTCGAACTGTGTTTGCATCTGTTAGTATTAATACTACACGAATAAGTGGCACTATAGTTGTTGAAGAAATATCACAGACTGTTTTTAGATTTTTTTAATAGAGCAATTCTATTTTCCATTCGTAGTGTGAATTATTGTTTTTAACTGGGAAGAAATGATAAAAAAGAGGAATTCACAAATCGGTGTTTTTAAAAGCATTTCTCCTTTTCATTTTATTGCAACTGATTTGTTAATTGAAAGAGCAAAATACCTTAATTAGAGATAGAATAAATTTCCTCTTAAATTTAGATACACAATTCTATTATTATGTTCATTGCGTAGCAGTAAGATTCGTAGCAATTTATAATTTTAAATTATAGTTATTATTATATGTATATGTAGGCTATTTGTTTAGTGCTTTTGTTGAATATTTCTGGCTTAAATCAGACTTCTAGACTATAATTTGATATAAGTATAGATAGATTTTAATGCAAATTTAATTATAGATTTTTTAGGTTGCTATTATTGGTTTCATCAGGGTAATTTATCTAATGATAAGACATATTAAATACTAATTCCATACTAAGAAGAAAGCTTTGGGTTAAAATCTAATGAGGTTTTAGGAACTTTTTATTCGGACCGAGATTGATTTAGCAATATGGATTATTAGCATTTAACTGTTTTGGTTTGTATAATGAATTTAGTTTTGAAAACATGTTAGAATTATTTTGAATGAAACTAGTATGCTTTTTGCACTTTCATACATTTAGGTCAGTTTCTTTGATTATAGTTCACTGTTTAGTGATGTAGTTAAGAATTTAGCATGTTTTGGTTTATCATCAAAAACATAATTTTTTTTTAAGAGATTTAATTTATTATTATTATTCATGTTGATTTGAGGTCACAGGCTAAAGTGTAAATAGACTGGAAGCCCCGATCCAGTCAAATCTGAGACAATAACTACAGTCTAGGATCTTAACTACGTTTCCAATAATCTTATTTACAAAAAAGCACTTTAAAAATAATTTAGAGATGGTTATCTTTAAATTCTTGTTGATACCAAAGAATTTGATTCGCAAATAGTACAACAGTTAAAAGTATCGTTGCAAGTTTATAATCTTCAGAGCCAATAGTCGGATTGGTAAGGAAGAAGTACTACTCCAATGAATCTCATCCCCTTTTGTAATTAAGGCAAGCATCTTTGATGGGGGTGGAGTAGGTGAGTTAATTGTAACTATTATTAAATCACTTTTAATGAGAACACTTGGCATCTCTAATTAAAGATGTTCACTGCGCATGCGCCGCTTTGGGTAGGTGATAACGATACAAAGAAAGTTAAATCGAACTATTCACCTAATGGAAATATTTCAGGGTTGTAGTCTTTGTTTCGGGGGGGGGGGGATTTCGTTATCACTCTGGTTTACTTGGTCTCTCAATTCCACCCCACATTATTAAACAGAAGATAAATTACATCATTATTCAAATTAGAGAATAAATTGCATTGAGATTATAATTGAATAATTTAATTACTAAGGTAATTTAGATGCAAATTTGGCTTAAAAAATAACAGCGCGAAGCCGGTCTATACGATGGGTTTCAGCTCTATCCGAATTGCAGAGTTGGCAGGATCCCTGAAAACTAATGGAATCCTACCTACCAGAAGCAGTCCGAGAGAGAATGGTACTAGTTAAGATGGTGAAATATTGAAAGAAGGCTTGACTCTTGTTATAAATAAATTTGGGTCATCATCGCGAAACTCATATTATCAAGATAGATCGAAATCACGACCCACCAAATCAAAACAGATTATTCCAGTATTAAAATTCAAAACACGCTAACATTGGTTTCACCATTGCTTTTCAATTGACAATGCTGTGTTACACCTTATAATAATATGGAAGAAATGCGTGAAATTGTAACTTCTAAAAATTGGCGTGATAAATTCAACCACATGCTTCAATGAAGCTAAAAACTAAACTAACCCAACCAAACCAACGAAGTAATTACAGCTTGGCTCAGAGGCCGGCAACAGCGACCGGTTAGAGAAACTCTTCTGGGGCAATTTCTTATAATCTCGCTCTCTAATCAGCCTTCGCAGTCTCTGTTTTTTAAAACCTTTTTTCAAACTAAAGTGTGGGAAATATACTAAAAGTAGAGTTAAGCTAAATTAAGCTACAGTACGGCACATAACTGCTTAAAAACTGGTTTGAGGCAAATAACTGTATTTATGTAAATAAGGAAACTTTTAATAAGTCCCCCTATTAGGGATTTCAGCCTAACGTATTCTGAATTTCGGGATTTTAGTCAGCCCTGCTCATGAACATATTGGCTTTCATTATCTTAACCCTTAAAGGTCCTTCGTTCAAAATTGCCACAAGGTTAGAAATGATTAACGCCCTCCTGCTCTCAAGTACCACAGTTAATCTCCTACTCGAATTATTCTGGCTATAAAGCATCGATACCATTTCAACTGCAAAAACTTAACGAAACACGTCTTTAATTTTGATTGGTTTGAATTGACGGTGATAGGTGTGAGTTTTAGGTGGCTTGTGGTTAAGAATGTGTATCTATGTATCTTTGTTCTACCTCTAATAACCAAACAAATTTCATGACGACTGCTAAACTAATCACAAAGAGGATAAGGTAAAGGAAATTTCTGAAAACTTTAAAATATTATGAACATCCTAAGGTCAACATCGGTGAGATCACCTAAGAATTCTCCAAGTCGAGGTTATGGGTCTTCTTTCTTAGCAATGAAGATAGCACAACCGTTCACCCAACGAGCCTAAGAGGCCATCAAGGAAAATAACCTTTTTTTATTTCGAGGATTCTCATTGTTTTTAGCAGTTTTTTCATCGATTAGGGCATGAATAAGAGTGTATCCTTAAGGATTATGTCCTGAACGAGTGCTATTTTAAAGATTATTCGTCCCCGCTTCATTAGATTCGAAGTAGAGTTTAGGACTAAAATATTGGAGTAGCTTGTCATAGATGAATTGGCCATCGATTTTGGCATTATTATATGCCATCACATATGTTTTCTCATTTACTCTTGATCCTATTATTCGTATTAATTCTTCTATAAAGGGTTTACAAGAGAGGTTTTCACCTTCTCTTTCAAAAATCTTTGTTCGTGGACCATAGTTCTTACATTTGTCATATGTTTCATTTTTATTATGGAAACAGAGTTCACAAATTATTTGCATAACCAATATATAAGGAAAGGATATGAATGATCCCACCTTTTTATAGGTTTCAATGTCATAATACATGGCATCGCATTTCTTGACCATCGATTTCTTCGACCTCTTCATCCAGCACGTATGTTCTTCTCGATCCGCTTTATAGTATGAATAACATAACACTTAGAACAGAACAACTTCTCGCACTCGTTTAGTATCATCCAGTTTTCACCCTACATGATTATACAATTACAGCTACGACACATAGAAATCTTTACACAAGTATGAAGGTTCTTGTGCGTGTTAAAACACGATTGGTTGTCGAAAGAATGATCAATTGCCCTCATTACATAAAATTCCTCGATTTCGTTGTCCATCACAATGCCCAAGACACTGACTGCACACCCCTTCACAATCTTCTAGATAGGAAGTCACGTTGTCATGGAACGTAAAGCAAGAAAAACACATATCTTGATTAATAGGAAGTATCTTGTGTTTAATATATGTATAAGTAATGTTTCGAATTGGATAGTAGGTTTCACCTTCAAGACCAATGAATAGGAGTGGGGCTGATTTTTCAGGATGTGTGGGTCGATGGACTAATTTCAATTTGCGTTTATATTTAAACAATAATTGCCCTCCTGAAGCCATTGCAGATTCAATATATACAGTGAAAGCTCACGCACTGCTCAATCATGGCTAGCTTCTTCTGGTTTCTTCTCGATTACACGGTATAAAATGATGCGAAGGTTTCCAAGTTTGTTTTATCTTTAATTTTTACACGAGAATGATTTTTTCTTGCCTATGGTAGAACAAAGTTCTACAAAGTTTATTTAATTATCCACCTGAAAAAAATGGTGTTGTTATCTGACTTATCTTCTATGTTTGAACGTTCACCTTCTATTGCGAGTTTTACATCTTAATCGTCGGAGTTCAGTGTAATGACATAGTAGGTAATGCTCAGAACGTCAGGAATTCTTTTTATATGAAAAACTTTATCTTCCCCCAAATCATCATCATCGTCCTCGTTGTCGTCTTCGTCTTCATTTGGCATACTAGTTAGAGCAGAAATAGCTGTGTGCAAAATTTCACATACAATCGACGATGGGTTGGGTAAAGAGGTAGAAGTTGACTTGTTTCGGTAGATCCGCTTTTGTTTTGTACGAGGAATAAACATCGTTTATGATGAACTAATAAAGAGAAAAAAAGATTTTTAATATAGCTATCGGAAAAAAGTTGCCTCATTCATTATACAAAAGGAAAGCATGAGTGAAGGAAGTATGAAAAAAATAATTTCTAGATAAAAGATTTGTATATAGTTATCTGAAAGAAGTTGCCTCATTTATTATACAAAATGGAAGCATGAGTAAAGGATTAATCAAAGATTATAAAGTCTAGACCATATATAACATATCTGGCCAAAAAAGTTTTTTGTCGAGTGAAAATACTTGAAAAAATAAATAGTATTTTTATAGTTATCTGAAAGAAGTTGGCTCATTCATTATAGAAAAGGAAAATATGAGTGAAGGAACTGAGAAAATTTAAATTTATGTCCCTATGTACTTCATCCATCTTTGGGCTAATGTCTAGCGGACAACACCACTTCCTCTTTCGTATACTCTCCAAAATAGACATAAGATGTTTACTCAACGCGTTGATAGAATCATCTGGTGTTACACTGTAGGTCAGAAAGACTATGAAGAATTTAAAAATGAAATAATATTTCACGAAGGTGTGTATGATGTGTTATCTTTGGATGGAATAAGTCATACACTCCTTATTTCCGATGACTAATGCAGAAGATGGATGCATATATATCAGAGATATTTATAGTGACCTCCCGCCATAAAAATATCTCCATATTCCTAGTAGCAAAAAATCTATTTTATAAAAATTCTTATATGCGCGATACTACCTCATATTGTCACAATCTGGTCATATTTAACCAGAGGAGAAATACCTCCCAAGAAATCATATTCGCTGGACAAATAATGGCTGGGGGACGGAACAGCTTCATGAAGATATATAGAGAAACCGTCTCAAAACCCTATGGTTATTTGCTCTGCGACTTCAGTCCAAGAAACACTGTACCATTTACCTTATGGACAGGAATATTTCCAAACGGAATCGAAAGCGTATATCTTTCAGAATCAACCATAAAATGGAAAGATACGCATATCTATTTCAAAGGTACCCTCTTTGAATGGACCGTAAGGTCTCCTAGGGTACTTACTTTCCTTGTTACTCCTTGTATACGTTCCCTCCTCTCTAAAAAGATTAAAAAAATCAATCGTAGAAGGAATGGATAATGATTTTGTCAAATGTGTATGTGAAATGTGTCTTAATCTAATAAAAGGTAATTTTCCGATGACAACATCACAGAAACAAAAGATATCACGATTCAAACGGTTGATACGTATGTATCAGCAAGCTCATATACGTCTAAAGAAAAAAAGTAAATAAATCAGCGTAGAGGATCGTTTCGACAATTTTATTTCTGTCCTAGCACCTATCCTCTCCAACCTTCTAAGATGAAAAAAAATACTGTTTATCCCGAAAAAGAGAGAGAAGTACCCTCAAACATAATCCGACCACAAGAAAGACTTTTATCTTTGGAGAGAGAGTTAAGTACTACACTAAAAATTTAATACATCCCTCCAGATAGAAGTCTTATCCTTTACCAGAAGACGTTGGAACATAATTTAAAACAGTATGATAAGGTTGTGAATACATCTAACATTAAAGTTAATGAGAGTAACAAGGATCAAATAAACGGTTATACAGATAAAGTATTGGAGTAATTATTAGATGATTACCATCGATGATAAAAGAATTCAATAATTAACATTATTGACCTACCCAATGATTTAGCTAGAACGTGGAAAAGATCACTATCCACCTTCTAGGACGAAGTAAGAGTAAAATTATTATCTTATAATTTCCCTAAATCTATCATAAAAAACTCACAACGTCGAAAAAAGTTATAAAATATTACTTACACATCAAGTTATGTTACATTAAGCTCAGTGGTTCACGCATACACACGTCGTACTTTTATTTATCTTCAACAGCAAAACCTAAGGAACTGGTTAAATTATTAATCAATTTTATCGATGGAAGATGGCAACTAGACGGACCAATTAAAGGATTGTAAAAAAGTTAAGTGGCAACTCTATTTATATGCTAATACATGAATATTCAAACCACGTCAAAGAAATCCTATCATTATCGGAATTTGTCTCATTGTCTGTCCAGATTCACTCGAATAGTCACGCGTAAGAAGCTATGTCTAGATTTTAGGTGAAGCAACTTATACCACAAGAATATAAAATTAATATATTCAGCCTTTTGAAGATTACTCGAACAAAATCCGGTTATGAAAGTGATCTTTGAAAATACCTACAGAAGAACTCACTATAACAATAAACTATTCCTTAGTGAGGATGAATTTTGGCTTGTGTTTGGAGCAATACACAAATTAAAACCGAAAAATTTCCCCTATATATATCGACTGGTGAAAACCTACGGTGTAAAACAGCTAAAGTGTATAGTGATTTTAAATACAAACAGTCTATTTCCAAGTATAAGTTTCGGTATTTACTGGGAAAATGATAAGGAGTTCATTCCTTCACGAATTCAAAACGCGCTGTATAATGATTCTGAAGTCAATACTTTACTAAAACCTGAAGACGAGTTTGATCAATGTTTTCGTCAGATGTAGTGTTTACAGAATTCGGTTGATTCTTGTTATCTTCACTTCAACGATTGAATCGATGAATGCCAAAAACTTCAACCTACCATCAGAGAAGCTGAGTATATAAGAAATGTGCCGTTTGATGAGTTCCATTGTTTTCTCAAAGAGAGGGAGCACTATCAAACTTGTGCCATGATTAGTCCTCAGGGATATCTACGACTACGTCACTATTTCGTGTAAAGAAAATTTAATTTAATATCTATCTATCAATCAGTCTCACCATGAAAGTCCAGAGGATGGATTGTCACCAGCCTGCGTCATCAAGACTTGCAAGAAGAAAGTTTAAGTTCATGCCAGATAAAAATATTTTTTTATTAGAGCACTATTCTTTAACAAATATATTTATTCATTTTCTAGATTATATAAAAAATCTTCTGATATTAATTTTCCAAAATATTAAGTTAAATTAAAAATAAATATTGAAAACTTTTATCCGTTGCATATCGAATACCGTTTTCCTGACCGGCTTAACCCAGCTCTTTCGATTCAAAGAATCAGTAAATGTGTACAAAGTAATAACGTTGCGGACATCCTGAATAGTTATAAAAGAATGTAAAACGAATCAGATATTCAGTTAGAAAAGAAACCGCCGATTTTTACGCTTATATACATCCACGAGTATGCCAACATCTTTTGGTGGGGTAAATCGGCTATTCCAATCTGTAAAAAATATCGCTAAAAGATCTGATGTGGAAAGCTTTCTCTCATGTTTAGATAGTTATACACTACACAACCCCGTGCGAAAAATATTCAAGACAAAACACGTAAAAGCACAAGGTTCAAACGAGATTTGGCAGCTAGATCTAACTGTGTTGTACAAATTTTAAAATTTTAATTATGGTGCACGGTACATTCTCTTTGTAATTTATGTGTATTCTAGATATCTTTGTAGTGTCAAATGCTATAAGAAATCTATTCGAAGAAACCGGATGGATTCTAGGTTATATATGTTCTGATCATGGAGAAGAGTATAAAGAAAAGTAAATGAAAGGCTTATTGAGCGAATATAATATCGGTGTATATCATGTTCACTCAGTAAACAAAGCTAGTCTTGTAGAGCGTGTACAAATAACAATACAGGAAAGAAATTTAAGAAATTTTACCTTTAATAATAAATGGAAATACATCAACGTGTTAGATGATTTTGCAAGGGCTTATAATAATTCTAGACATAGAATGATTGGGAACACACGGTTCAAAGTTATATATGATATTGCTATACCGAATCAGAGAGTTGAAGGTAAACAGGGTCTGCTGACCAAAAAGGCGCGTGTTTACACTTATTCTTATTTATGAGCCTTCGACCTTCAAAACTTTCAATAATTCCTGAACTAACCTTAGGAGGATGTTGCCATTTCTATCATTTGAAAAAGAATGTAAAACAACATAAGGGTTTCAACTTTAGTTAGAATCGGCTGAATAGTTATGATGTTATTGCCAAAACAAAATAACTCCATAACTAGCCTTGGGAGGACTTTGGCCATTATATCATTAAAAATAAAATGCAAAACAACATAAGGGTTTCAAATTTCCTTAGAATCCGCCGAATAGTTATGATGTTATTGCCAAAACAAAATAATTCACGGGCTAACCTTAGGAGGACTTTGGCAATTCTTCTATCATTTAAAAAAGAATGTAAAACAACATAATGATTTCAAATTTCGTTTGAATCGGCCAAATAGTTACAATGTTACTACAAAAGAAAAAACCGCAAAGCGGCGACCGACCGACCGACCGACCAACATAGTGTAATAGTCGCCTGCGACTAAAAAAAGATGTTATATATAAAATCAGTGATTATGTTCAAATCTCAGCGTTTTCAGTAATTTTAAAAAAGGATACAAGGTAGAGTGTAGTGAAGAAAGCTAAAAGATATATAGAATTTCAAATGTATTAAACCTGTATTATATTAAAGATTTAAATAGAGAACATATTGAACGTTGGGTTTATGAAGAATAACTACAGAAAGTAAAGTTTGAATCCCGTAAGAAACATGTAGTGGAGAGGATAGTTAAAGCGAAAAGGCATGGAAAAATATGCTATATTTAGTAAAATGGCGAAGCAGCCCAAATTCGTTTAACTCCTACGTCAAGGCATGTGATATTATCCACCGATCTTGAGCACTCGTATTCCTGAAATTACATAAAGGTAAAAGATTTGGAAGATTTTTTATCAGTTGTGAAGATGGAGTCAGAGAGTTCTTATGTTACCCTTCCTTCTTTATCCTCCCTGGATATTTACCCTCAAAATACCATGGCTGACTATAGAATTGGATTGCATAGATCCATTATAACAGACCACAGTTAGTATGAAGTAGGGCTTTGTTAGTTTCAATTTACTGGGAATATCTATAATATTACTAAGCCTACACATCCATTAACAGTCTATCGGAAAATGACGGAAGTAAATAATTATGCATCAAATATTATATAGGAAAGAAGAAAGGAAATTGACTACGCTTATGTTGAGATAGGATAGATGCCGGATATTATAAAAATGAAAAAGCACTCATAGAGAAAATATATCTCAAATTGAGAGAGAAATTATCATCTCAAGATTTACTGTTTCAATCTGACAAAACGCAACGAAAAATGTCTACTGAATATGTATTAATGCTCAGTTTACATTCCGTGAGCAATGTAAAAAGGGAAGAAAATCTATTATTTCATCTGTCAGATTAATTTTCCAGTATAATGAAAAGATCTATCAGAGATGATATCCTCAAATTAAATCATTGCATAGCGTTCAATATAGATTTTCCTGCTCTTATATCCCATCCGAGATCATGTTACATTTACTCTACCCTTGTAAACTATCACTTAGTAGGCGGGACACAGTCGAGGCTGATGATAAATATTCATCTTCCTTTCAATGATGGTTCATTCAGTATAATTTTTGATAATCCACACTATCTGAATCTAAGCTCTTGGGACTTGAGATCAATTTATATCCATATAAGAATGTTTGAAGTGAAAAGTTTTCATTTTTTCTTGGTCATTTGATGATACAACTACACATTAAGGCAAGACATTAAAAAATAATTAAAATGTTGAATGGACCACGTGTGTTTAAACGGTTAGGAGCTCAGAAAGGAGAGGGTCTTGGATCTCTATTCCGAAACACGGCGCCCTATCTAAAGAGTTGTGCTCACTATCTAGGAAAGAAGGCCATTTCCGTCGATTTAATACCGTTCAGGATATTTGCATGGAAAGACCACAAAGCAAGTTTAAAAGATCAGCTGGAAAGGACGAAAAATACTATTACTAAAGATACTAGACGATATATTAGAAGAGAGTTAAAATCTGAGAGTGATAATGAGAGGAGATCCGAAAAAATGGGTGTAATAAATAAGCCAAAATGGATGAAAGTTTGAAGAAGAGAAAAAGTTGAAAATAGATGATGAAGAAGATGAGAATGTTTTTTTTATCATAATATAAACAAGAACACATTTCATAGATGTTCTCATAAAGTTATGATCGGCTGCAAATCACAAACGTGTAAAAATGGATGTTTTTCATCTAACAAGAAATATCTGTTCCAAGACAGAACTCGATTTATTTACCGATCTTCCGACCCAAACTTCCATCATTGAAAGCAATATTATATATCTAGTAGCGGACAGTAGTATATACACCAGAGTGAGGTTTATTTTTATATTAAAGCAAGGATTGTGAAGACAAACGGAAGCAAACTTAATTAAAGATGGTGAGAATATTTTCTGAAAATAATATTCTTCACATTTTGTTCAACAATGTTAATATTTATTGAAATGAAACATCTGTAAATTCCATTTAAAATAATTACCCCTTTCCTGCATATTTAGAGTCCCTGTTAAACTATACTGAAGAAGAAAAATCTACATTTCTTTCCACTCTAGTAAAGAAAGTATAGAAAAGAAGTCTCAATAAAGATAAAGTTATCCAGAGCACCACAGTCATTTACACTATTTAGAAGCCAGACCGGTTTAGAAGCTAAAATAGAATTATTAGAAGTTTCCTTTATCTGCGAAAAATCCGCCTTTCAGCATCAACTCATCTGGAGATGGAAATTCCGTTGCTTACAGCAAACACTAAGTACTCTATCACACAAGTTCGTCTGCGAAATTTTACAATTGTGGATAATATCATCATGGGGAGAATATCTACGTGCTTAGTGATTGGTATGGTTGACCATTCGGGCCTTTTCTGGTAACTATGATGCATCACCTTTTGAATTTAAACCTTATAATGTGAATCGCATCACTATCTATAAAAATAGGAATGAAGTTGAAAGACCATTTGAATTCGACTATTCGGACGATGCAGATATGCTGCATTGGAGGTCGGCAGAGTATTAAACTTAAGTATGAGCAATTTCTTAAAATAAAATATTTGTTGTATTAACCTAAATCAGGACAAGAGTACTACTTGTCTTGGAGAATGCTCCAATCTAATACAAAAGAGCACATTATCAATACAGCTACAGTTTAGTTATCCATTAATAGACCCGGTCTCCCTTGTTATATATGAAGATTTTAGGGTCTGTTATTGAGAGAGATAAGTCTAGAAACGTGCTAGATTATTTTTAATAAAACGAATGCAATAGAAATAGAAGAACTATTGTATCGAAATAAAACTACACCTCGAGTTATTCATGGCTGTTTTGCAAGAGAGACTCAGCTTTCTCTACTTTTAATACTTATGTATGTTTACTTAAAAACTTTATATTTGATCAGCTGAACAAAGAAGAAATAAAAGGTCTTCTTCCCAACAAAGCTATGAATTATAATGATAAAAGAGGCAGGTTTCGAATGCGTTTTTATATCTCTTCCGATGAGGGGGGGGGGGCATTTTGACGTCAAACCAAACAGGGGTGGATGTGGGGGTGGGTAAGTGGTCCAAATTATTTTTTTCAAGTATTTTCACTCATAATAAATACTGTAGATGCCAGATATGTTAAATATGGTCTAGACATTATATTATTTTTGATTAATATTCCAAGATCTACTAATGATGAATGTGTCGAGGAGGTAGTAACCATTGATTGAAAAAAGGTCACTAAAATGTTTGAATAACGATAGACATCTTCTTATTTCATTATACACTCCTAATTATTTTCAAGTATTTACTAAATATTGAATAAAAACGAGAAAATACATGAAAAGGTCACTGACTTAGGATGGGGGGGGCTGGGAAGAATTTTTGGCGACAAACCAATAAAGGAGAAGGGGTAGACCCTGGGTGCAAGGTAGTGTGTGTATGTTGATTGTGTATATGTGTACGTATTTTAATGTGCACATGGGCGTGTGTGTGTGTAGACTCGGGGTCCATCCTACAATACTACTACACGAGGGGCTTATGTAAAGAGAAAGAAATAATGGGACATTTTTGTTTTATTTCTTCGGGACAATTTCTACTAAATATCAATTTCATTAAATATTTTATCCAGTTATTTGTTTTACTACACCCTAATTCAAGCTTAATAAAAGGTTGGGGGGAGCTAATTTAAAACTTCTTGGCTTGCCGATCTTGACAAACTGAGTTCGGGGCTATTAATCTTTGCAACGTCTCCAGTTTGTCCCAGAACCTCTTTTCAAAAACATTTCAGAGATGCCGTCGTTAGTCTACAGTTTATTAATTTAGCTACACAAAACGATATTTGTGTTGAATTATTCGGATTGATTTGGGTATTCTCAATTTAGTGAATGAAACAGGATGACAATATTATTATCTTTAAGCATTTTTTCATTAAGGTCAACAGTGTTGTAGGCGATGATGAGCTACGTGGATATCTGTGACGAAGTCAGTCCCCCCACCCTCCCTCTTTTCGAGTTTGGCTCACTCCCGCTGGTTAATGAGAACTCCGATAGAGGGAAAAGCGGGGTGGTCAGGAGTGATCTTAAGGACTACGAGTACCTCATAATTCACCCTAATCGTCAGTCGGCTCAATCACCATATTAAAATGGAAACCTGGGAAAAATGGACAATGAATGGAACCGAAGAGGGAATGCATTGCATATAGCCTTACTAAGACCTCTCTGAGCTATGGGAAAACATAATTGGTTGTCTGCATATATTTTAGGGGGAATTTAAAGCGAAATTCCAATAATGCCTCTGTCTACGGAAGTTTGTAACAAGAGATCTATAGAGAAATAAAGAGAGACACTAGTAGTTAGTTGAACCCTAAGACTATATCTGAGTTTCAATGCAATATTTCCTCCGCTCATATTTTATACAACGTTACTTTGTAATTTCAAATGAGGTTTCCATTATCACGCCTCCAAATACTCGAATATTTTTAAAATATTTTCAAAGAAATTAACCAATCGAGAAAGAAATTTTAAAATAGGTTCTCCCCATACCTTTTATTAATCGGGCATAAAAGAACGAGTCTCACACACTACTTACTCATTGGTACAAAAATTGGGGTGAATTCTGGTGTAGTAAATCGATTGTCTATGAGCAACTTCTCGAGGGTCCCTCCCTTCAAATATGATAAATTTTAATCCCTTCATCTTTACTGAAAAATTAGAGATCCTTATGATAAGGTCATTGAAGGTAATTATTTGTGACACGACACAAATATTACGATGTTGTTACAAAGCCGTAGTGACTAAAGTATCGCTCATTATCTGGTTATTATAACAATGAGTACCCTCCCTCCTCCTTGCATCGAGGGCGTTGGGGACGCTCTTCATCAACGTAAAACAAATGACTTATCCAATAGATCAATCTAACAACCCTAAAAACAACTATATTAATTAGTTAGTTTAACCTTCTCTGGCTGTTCATGTGTAATTGGTTAAATAAGATGCACTGTGAATGTATATATTCATTGTTATAACCACCACATTCTACCACTACGTACATTGAAGTTTTCTTTACTATTGCCTATTAATTTGGATTCCATTTTCTTCCTACTTCGTAGTCACAAAAAGCTTCTCAAAAACTACAGTTTTGCGCCGCTAAGATCTGTCTGTTTCAAGTTTTTATTATTCTCATTTAATTTCTGGTCAAATGCAGCCTAAATGACGATGTTGTATGGCTATGGAGGAGAGTGGGTCAATGTCGGTTTTGATACTTCATTGTCTCTGTAATGGTGTTATAACTCAGTCAAAGGGACTGAATCGATGGCTTTTCATGCTCTACAAATGCCACGTCGAAATTAATTCGTAGCCATTAGTTACGTGCAATAATTGTTAAACAGCCTGAAAATGATAATTAGTTTTATTATTATTGATGAAACCTGCGTGTTTAGGCTTCAGATTACACTACAATGCCTTAATTAGTTTATTGAATAAGTCATTTATAAGTAATTGTATGAATCTGATAAATAAACTGTTTTACCGTTATTTTTTAGATCCTTTATGTAGTTTATTTTAGAAATAAGCATAAAATGTTGGGTCATGTCATTGGAATCCTACTTTCATATATACATTTTGTAAACAAAATGGCAATTATGTGAGAAAAACTTTTAACCCAGGCTTTAAAAGGTCATTTATAACCCTATCCTCCCCTCGTGGTTTACCATTTTTTATGATCATAAGTACATGTAAAATTTCGCCCATCTTTACTAATGGGACATCCTGCTGATTTATCGTTGTCATCTAGTGTATGGTTGCCTTTGTAACCATAGACTTCTAGATAGAATTCTTCAAATATGTCAATGATCCTTTGTTT
Source organism: Ceratothoa steindachneri (assembly GCA_963969495.1). Lineage (NCBI taxonomy): Eukaryota > Metazoa > Arthropoda > Malacostraca > Isopoda > Cymothoidae > Ceratothoa > Ceratothoa steindachneri. The sequence goes on from OZ018339.1 coordinate 9,908,529, forward strand.
TCTTGCCATTTTATTTTTATGTTTATACTTTAAACTTGTCATTTGCTGTTTATCATTTTATTACTAATTTGTTCTTTGCACTAGAATTTATACCTAGATTTGTATTATTTATTCTATCTTCCATAATGAATTATTTTAATAAGATTGTTAAGCTTACTCTCTTCAATTTTTTGTTTTAATGTCAAATCAAGACTATTTTTTCGCATTTAATAAAAAAAGTCTTCTAGTAGCCGCACTTTATATGCTAGATGACTTTATTTTATTGCAATTTGCAAGGTTTCACATTTTAACATAGTTAAAGTTATACGTTGTTTACAGTTATCTAATGAGAATTCTTGCACTTGATAATTTAATCCATTAAACATATTTTTACGCATAATTTGTTAAGAACTTTTTTTATATGTGTACCAAGTTTAAGTTGATTTGTTCTCTTTGTACTGAGTTTGACTCTGAATTTTTGAGATCTATTTTGGTTTCTACCTGTTTTAAATGAGCTGATAACTGATATGTCATTAAGAAAAAATTCTTAAATAGAACTCTAGCAGTAATGTCTGAACTTGAATCATCTTGCTGTAGAAAAAAGATTGAAAGAAAAATGTCGTTTATCATAAAGACATTTTTCCAGAGTTGCATAATTGGTCTGGCTATTATGAAGGAGCGGTATCTGTGAGAGTATTTGTTCCTTCGCATTATTTTTTGTAGAAAGTACGCGTTTTATCCTCAATGTGCAACTCGTAATTGTGCAGCTCAATGTGGACTACAATTTAACAATCAATACGAATCAAATGGCACTCTAAGATTAAGGGTCTCTCCGAAAACTCGACATAAAATCGGCCTCCTATCTGATAAATAACCATTTCATTTACTTACAGTCTCTTAAATGATCTTTTGAAAGTTTCCATTCATGTGTTTTATTTTAAAAATTTTAAGGCTTTCATATTCTTGTTTTGTACCAAAGTTCGGTTACATAGAACCCTTCTAGAAGATTAATGATTATCCAGAACGTTTGAGATGATTTATGTATATCTCAAAGACCTAATGATAAAAACAGGTAGATAATTTCACAAAATTAATGAAATGAATTTCCGAGGCTTGAGGGCAGTGATTCACCATCGCTCTCAAAGGCAGCCTATGGTTTATTATCAGAATTCAAAGCTAGTAGTTTAAAATCTTTATTGGGACTGGGTACTATTATGAATAGGTGTCAAGATCCGTAAATCTATTATTAATTTCTGTAACCAGTCACTAATCTTTTAATTTTGTCACGAGTGCATATATGTACTTGAGCACCCGAAGGTGGCAACTTGGTTCAATTATATCTTTTTGGAGGGTGCTTAGAGCACAAAGGAATAAATTCAGAGTTGGGAGGGTTGAATTGAAGATTTATCGTCTCTGGACGATATATTCAAGAATACTCTTTAGGTAGCTTTATCTAGCGAAGTTATTAAACAAATTTGTAGTGCAGGCTGAATATCACCGAAGTTTATTCTGCCAAACTTGTTTGCTAATAAATGGAATATAAAGAAAGATGTTGCACATAAATTCAATAAGAACATAAATCTAATCTTAAAATAAACTCGTTCATTAATTTGGAAAGTTCAATTAGCAGCATTCCTTGATAGGAGACGTCAGGGAAATTAATGGTTTCAATTGTGTATTGTTATAGGCCATAGAGAATGGAACTGAAGGAGAAGTAAATTTAGAAATAAAATATTATTTGTTTTCACTGTTAATTAAGTTATTTAGATATGAACTATCAATTTGTCTATCCTTCAGAGGGAGAGGAACATGGGCTAAAGTTCGACAGAGTATGAAACGACTCCATGTTCTCTTGAAGAATTATACACCTTGAAGAAATTGCCAATTTTCTATATTTGAATTAGGTACATTTTTAAACCCTGAGTTTTGTGAAGAGTCGTGAAATTGAATTTCCTGCACACACAAGTATGTTAAGAACCATTCATTGAGTTACTACAACCTGCTGTGGCTGAAATCTAGAGGAATATTTGCCTTCCCAGCTCCATCGGCCGTAGTTTTCCCTCCAGCTCCCGAAGCCTTACAGGTTTCGGTTATATTGCTTCCACACATTTTCCGTTTCTCGACAGCTTTTTATATACAGAAATATGATGTGCAACACACTCTCATCCTCTAGATGTAAAGTAATCTCCTCAGAGAGCTAAATGAGCTACAATTTATGCAGCAATTCCCTACTGAAACGACAAGGCGGTTTTCAATACAAGAAACTGAAGTATAAGTCCGAGAATCTTTCGCAGCAATTTTCTCGTCCTTGCACAGAGAATCAGTGAAAAGAGGTTTGGTTCGAGCAGTCTCGTTCACCTATATAGTTCGAGCAGTCTCGTTCACCTATATAGTTTGAGCAGTCTCGTTCACCTATATAGTTTGAGCAGTCTCGTTCACCTATATAGTTCGAGCAGTCTCGTTCACCAATATAGTTCGAGCAGTCTCGTTCACCTATATAGTTCGAGCAGTCTCGTTCACCTATATAGTTCGAGCAGTCTCGTTCACCAATATAGTTCGAGCAGTCTCGTTCACCTATATAGTTCGAACAGTCTCGTTCACCTATATAGTTCGAGCAGTCTCGTTCACCTATATAGTTTGAGCAGTCTCGTTCACCTATATAGTTCGAGCAGTCTCGTTCACCAATATAGTTCGAGCAGTCTCGTTCACCTATATAGTTTGAGCAGTCTCGTTCACCTATATAGTTCGAGTTGTCTCGTTCACCTATATAGTTCGAACAGTCTCGTTCACCTATATAGTTCGAGCAGTCTCGTTCACCTATATAGTTTGAGCAGTCTCGTTCACCTATATAGTTTGAGCAGTCTCGTTCACCTATATAGTTCGAGCAGTCTCGTTCACCAATATAGTTCGAGCAGTCTCGTTCACCTATATAGTTCGAGCAGTCTCGTTCACCAATATAGTTCGAGCAGTCTCGTTCACCTATATAGTTCGAACAGTCTCGTTCACCTATATAGTTCGAGCAGTCTCGTTCACCTATATAGTTTGAGCAGTCTCGTTCACCTATATAGTTTGAGCAGTCTCGTTCACCTATATAGTTCGAGTTGTCTCTAATATAACATATGTCTTAAGCAATCTCGTTCAAATACATATATGGTTCTAACCGTCTCATTCAAATATATGTTGAAGAGACCTTGGTTATAAAAGAATAGCAAACATTCTCATCTCCATAAATATTTGTAGGGGGACTTTTGTAGTTGCAGTCAAGATTTAGCTTCTGTAGCAAGCATCCACATTAATCGACAGAGTATTTAGCTAACCAATGCTAGTCATCACATTATGTCGCACTACTACATAATGTGTCTAAGAACATCTACAGCAGGCGTCGGCAAAGATTTTGGCATTGCTTGTCAATTCCATTTAAAGAAAAAAGAATTTCTTGTCTTGAGTGCCAAGAAATTATAATGCCCAATGGAAATTATCTAAATATTTAAGTCCAAAAAATTACCAGCCATCGATATGCTCACAGATACGGTAAATATTGCGTAAAAAGAAATATATTAGATGTTATTAGTAGAAAATATGTAAATTCACTATATACTTACTTTTTAATGTGATCCATGTTCTTGTTTATCATCGATATGTTTTGGAATATCACGTCTGTACATACATATAACTTCATTTTTTTTTTTATTAACCCCAAATCTATTATTCATTTTGATTAAAATGGTCGATTATCTATTCTAATTAAATTTTTAAAACATGCGAATAATACGCACTTAAAATTGAATTATAATTTGAAGAAAATATGATATTAGAATTAATTGACCATTACATATGTGCACCTGTTCTTTATTTTGAGAAGTCGCGTATCACTTTCCTCGAACTCTTTGAACGATCTTCTCATTTCTATTGAAGAATCTTTATTTTTTTATTATTTTATAGAGCCCATCTGGCAACTGCCCTCTATTGAAGAAGAAACGTTAAAAAATGACGACTCAAAGCCTTTTCCACATAATGACAAATAAGACACAAAAATGAATGAAGGAGAAATAAAAAATATATAACAAAACAATTAGGAAGCAAAAAAAAGAATCTATTGAAACCTTATTAAAAAAGATTATTTAATACATTATAAAATATTAAATATATTGCCTTGTATATAACTATACAATTTTTACGTCTAATCTACAGATTAATAATACCTTTATGCCATTCAGACCATTCTTCTAGACGTGTCGTTCATTTATCATTATTTTTTTCGTGTTTATCTGCCGACAAACCGTTTTATTCACTTTAGTCATCATCTTACTAAATCATCCACAATAAAGGATACTTTGATCAGTGTCAAATAAAGTAAATTAATACTGGAATATTACAGTTTCTTTCAAACCTGGTTTCTTAATCGAAATAGATAAAAATAAGCTTCTGGAGTCGGGTTTAATACTTCACTCATCTTCAGACATGTCACATATCCGCTTTGAACGAATTAATTCTACTAAAACCCTTCGAAATATTAAATTTACATAAATATTTACTAATGTTTCTTTTGTCAGCAAAGAAATGATGAGGAAAGTGACGATGGTCAATTTCATTATCTCAGAGAGGGGACTACTTTTACCATTGAAATGTATGCCAGATACCATGAATTAATTCAATCGATTGAATGGAATTATAGAGGGATTTCAACTCAATTTAAAAACTTCTACAAAGGATTTCATTGGTAAGAAATTTCCCCTAATGTGAAATTCCAGAATACTAAAAATTACGAAGATTTTTTCACATTTTCTAATTATTCAAACTCCATTATCATTTCGGCCTTCGAGGGAATTAATACCTAATCCTCATGAACGGCTTAATACTTCGGATCGACTTAATTGCGGCCCTTACTTGAGTCGTCTCAAAATTATTTATTATAAAACACCAAATCGGCTGCGTTTCAAGACATAAGAAAAGAAGGAGTCTAAAAAAGCTAATCAATAGGCTACACCAGGCAGCTCGTGTCGACCCTAGTGGCAATTTTTGCTAAATCATCGCTCAGGCCTTTTGGGCAACCTGTGATGACCTCTTCTCCTGCGCTCATGGAGGGCTAACAGCCCTGAAGGGCGCATTATAAATACCTATTATTATTATTTCCTTCTACGTAGATGTGTAATCGCAAAACATAAACTCTGAGTCCCTTGAGACGAGAAGAACTGGATGTTATACTCAAGGGACGGGGAATGAGAGTGAAGTTCCCAGGACGAGATTCAGGGAATTCAGCCCCTAACTTGAAGAAGAAAGGTAGAAGGGGCTTTTTCGGTGCCATACTGATGTGCACACGTGTGTACACCAACACCTGGATACATGATATAAATATTCCTGATCCTCCGAAAAGATTCGTGTTAGTCCTTTAGAAGTTCCCCTAGTTCTTCGTGCGAACGTGCTTTGGTTTCTTATGGTTGAAAAACGGAGGCTCGTTCAGAAGGGGTTGATGCTATCCCAATTCCGAGAGATGCAAGGAGATATCAGGTCACAAAGGAAGGCTCTCTTGCCATCCTTGCCTTAATGCCTGTAAGAGGCTCTGTAGCTATATATATTCTCCCCATCACAAACTGCCTGCATGATACAGCCTTGTTACTGTTGTGCTTAACATTTGATATAACAAAAGAAAATTGGTCTGTTTACATTTCCCATATCTTCACTTCACAAAATTATCACCCTATCATTACCACTCTATCTTCGAAGATTTAGGAATAAGAAGAGAAAAATAATAATTTCAGATGCAAATGACACCCGAGAGAACAACACTTCTATGGGGCGACTCTGACTTCGCGAACGTCGATTTTGATAACAAAATGGCTAACGCAGAAGGAAAGCGTTGTGGAGGTTCTATAAATGATAACTTTCTCCAACAAAAGGTTTATGAGCTTCTATTTGATTTAGACGACAAATGAAATCTTAAAAGAAAATGTACATGGTGGCGAATTATTGAAAGATATATATCCACATATAAGTCGTTTTGATATAAACATTTCACAAATTATTGAGGAAAGGTTTTATATAATCCCACAGTTTAATTCCTGGAATTTAACTCGTTTTAGCAAATATTTTTTACTAAATAATGATCATTTGCGTTATAAACTGTTGATAAGCAGAGAACCTATATATATGTTTATATATATATATATATATATATATATATATATATATATATATATATATATATATGATGCATTGAATGGCCAAATTTTAAGAGATAAAAACATCCATACGGTCCGACGTGTGTACCGTAAATACCTAATGGAAGGCAAGCATTAAAGCCCACCGTGGACAGTGTATTGGTCAATCATGGCTATTTAATGATCGTATTCAGCGGTGTCTCGATAGAAGGGTCCACGGGAACAGAGAATCAACATTGGCTCAAATGTCTGCTAGAAGTACCAAACGCATATCCATCAGGTCAATGAATCGTTCTTTACTGCCACGCAAACCTCACACACTCTGTCACCAGGCCTTATCTAGATCGGCTCTTTTCAATTAACTAAGAAGGGGTGACAAGTGATCTCGCCTCTCTCCCTTCTCAGTTAGATTCTGTCATCAGTCCTACTGACCTCAAAATAACCATCTGCTCTTTCTCTGAGATCCTGTTTTCCTGCCTCAATGGCCATGATTACATTACCTCCAATTTTACTCAGCAACATCGTACTTCTTAGTTCTCGGCCATGATTCTGAGCACAAAGAAATGCGGATACGCGTGTGAGAGACTGCTTTACACAGCGTATATGTGTTTTGCAGGAAGAGAAACAACTTTGGTAGCCTTCCGTTTGCGACTTACTTCTTAATTGCCATCCTAAAGCCGCCCGTAAGGTGCATACCCGCTGTATCGTTGCAAAAAAACGCCACGCAGCTTGATCAAGCTTCTGCTTTTCTGATACCCCAGTCTCTTATCATTATCCCCTTTGCTAAATTTTCTGCCCTCGTCTCTAAAAATATAGCCCATATCCACCCAGGTAAAACCTCTGCCTCTATTCGTCACCAACGAGTAACACCACGTTTTTCCCCTAAACGCAAACTTTCTTCTCCTGCCACAGTGTCTTCGGAGGAACTTAACTTTCCTCCATCTCTCTTCGATAAAGACATCCCCTCGAAGACCTTTCGCCATTTCCTTACTTTTCTTCTCCCTTACCTCACTGATACTTTTAACACCTCTCTATCCTCTTAACTACCACATAACTTTAAACACGCTGCTGTTCATTCTAAATTAATGAAACTTGACCTGAACCCTTAAAGAGTCTACAAGCTACACTCTAATCTCTCAAATTCCATTCTTCTCAAAAGCCCTTCAAAAGGTGATTCCTGCATATCTCTGAAACATAACTGCTTCTTCTTGTATCTTTCATCTCTTACTAAATTTATTCATATTAAAAATGTTATTTTTAGGTTGGTAGGAGGGCGTTAGTGATTTATGATCAAGGGCAGGTTCTTGCTCAGTTTCAGTTGGTTTCTTTAATATTCTATAAACCATATTGGTCTATCATTTCAGTTCTATGCTGATGACACGAAAGTTTATCACTTGTTTACCCAAAAGGTAACTAGTTTCCTGGGACTCTTAGAAGCCTACTCTACGTTTATAATATCATCGCTAAATGGCTATCAGACTAGTTTATGAAACTGAACTATGACTAAACAGACATTCCTGGTTAGCACAAATGTGGATTTGGCTCACTGCAAAACTATTGCTCTCTATCTTAACCTTGGCTCTTACCATGCTCCTTTATCAGGTACATTGAAAATCCGTGCGACAATTGTAATAGTCATTTATCTCTCGAAACATCTCTCCGTTTTTTCCTTAATCTCAGCCGCATCCGTTCTCAATTAGACCACAACAGCTTTTCCTTATTTGAGAGTTATGTGCTCTATGGAGATTGTCATACAAAAATACTTATTATTATTTTATAGCTACGTTAATAATCGTAACCACATCTTAGATTGCATCGGTCTTTAGGAGGATTCTAGAGGTTTGCTTAGTGAAGACCTGATCCACAGGCATTAAATAACTATATTTAAAAACGTACTTAGCTTGTAAGATACCATAAATTTATCTACGATCGCTTACATAATTAATTTTGATGATAAACGTAATTTCTTGACTATTAAAAGAAAACTAAATCACACTTTTATACACAATGAAAATGAAAATATCCAGAGCTTCCAGTCCAGCTCTAATCTACTCAATTCCCCTGAAAAAATCGAAAGGGAACTAGCAAAACCCTTTTGGAACATTTTTAAAAATGAATTAAGGAAAATGTATTTCTAGGGTAGTTTAAAGTAGCTAAAGTGACTCCGATTTTTAAATTGGGTATCAATTTTAGGTCGATTTCCTTACGTTCCAATGTTGGCATGTTGTTATAGTCTCCTTTTAGGTACCGAATCATGGTGTATTTAGAACCTCAACATTAAATCATTCACATGGCCTTAGGGAGCACCACGCGTAGTTTTGTAATTTGTTATAACACTGGGTAACAAATTTTCACAAATTTTTGCTTGCTTATTTTTTTTAGTGTTCTTAATATGAAATTTTGCGCTGATTTCAAATACGAGGGGCGGAAAATAAGTTTTGCAATTCGGATATAAGGAAACAAGATATGAAGAAAAGTGTTTTATTATTTTTCAATATAACTACCCTCGACTCCAATGCACTTGCGCCACTTGTCCCTGAGGCTTCGAATTCCCAACAACCAGAAATCTCCCAACTGCTGTTCAATCCACTCCTGGATGGCGAGCTGGACATCTTCATCGTCCCCAAACCGGCAGCCACGCAATGCAGCCTTGAGCTGGCGTAATAAAAGGTAGTCGCTAGGGGCCAGATCTGGACTGTAGGGGTGATGGTTGAGCTCCTCGAATCCGCACAAGCGCAGGGCAGCTTGTGCAACTCTGGCCTTGTAGACTTTTACGACGTTGAAGTCGATCATGGGGCGTTAGGTTTCTAGGGACCCAACGGGCACAGACCTTGGCCATGGCCAAATTGTCGTGGATGATGTTAATAAAACTTCCATGTGATATTCCAAGTTCTCGCTCGATTTCTTCGACCTTCACCCGTAGATTTTCGACGATCATCTTCTCCACTCGGGCCACATTGTCCTCGTTGGTCACGTCTGACGGGCGTCCTGGACGGGGTTCATCTTCAAGGGACTCACGACCATGGCGGAACTCCCTATTCTAGCGAGCAATGGTTGCATAGAGAGGGGCTGTGCTCAACCTTCTCCATTGTTGAAAAACTTGTGACTGACGATCTGCGATCAGCTACTGCTTCTTAAATATACGAGGCAGCTGCAGGTCCTGACTTGTCATAACTTGTCATAACTTGTCCTAACAGCCCCACAAACAGAAATCCCCCTTCCTCTGTTTTGCCCTACCGATTTGCAAAATTTATTGACTGCACCTCGTAGGTCATTACTTTTTCTCTACCATCTACCGTTTGACAAATATAACAAATTATGCTAATATAAAGAAATGTAAGGGGTACGGGTAAAGCACAGTTACATTTGTCGCTAATTTATTTATTTTCTTTTTTAGGTTTATTTGATAAATATTGACTTTCTTGGTTATGGCTACAAGAGGATGCAGAAATTCACCAGAATCGTTCTGTTTTGTGTGCGGTTTCTATGTTGGACCGAAGCATATATTACATAAAATTGTGCAAAGTACTTGAATGCTTATAGACTGTACTTTGAAATGAGTTTGGGTGACCAAGAAAAACCACGGTCCCCTGATGTGATATGTGGAAGTCGTCAATCAAATTTAGATGCATGGCTGAGAGGTGCAAGAAAAACAATGCCATTTGCTCTGCCGAGAGTTTGGTGAGAGCCCAAAAATCATGCCGATGATTGCTACTTTTGCATGATTGACATATCAAAGTACAAAAAAGTTAAGGGAAGAAAATCCCTTCCATATCCCGCCATTTCATCCTCTTTTGCACCTGTGCCACATGATGATACCTTATTTGTTCCACGGCCGCCAGAAAATCTAAGTAAATCCTATCAAATTGTAAGCTATATTCTTTGTAACAGAATCAATACTGAAATATTCAGAACATCTAGCTAAGGCTTCTTGTAATTCAATCCATATTTATGCTCCAGCTATTAAATGCATCTCTTTTTGTATATATTTTTCAGGTGAATGGTATGATGGAAGTCTCATCAGGAGAGTCGGAAGGTTGTGACAATAAAGAAATGGATGAAACGTTTGAGCCAAGAATGAGTACCCGCCCGCACTTCCCAAATCAACGTAAACTGGATGATCTCATCATGGAATTTAGTCTCACTAAATCAGGAGCTGAGCTTTTGGTATCCAGACTTAATGAATGGAATCTGTTTGGGGGAGGACTGCATATCACCAGTATACAGGAAGAGCCATGAGGAATTTGAAGTATACTTTGATAATTGAGGATCTCTGCTTCTGCAAAGACATTAATGGCTTGTTTACAGCTTTTGGAATTGATCGTGACCCTGAAGAATGGCGACTTTTCATAGATAGTTCTACAAAAAGCCTTAAAGCTTTTTAACTACATAATGTGAATCAGTATCTATCCCTGCCTATAGCATACTCGGTACAGATGAAGGAAGAATATGACAATCTAAAAGAATTCTCGAGAAGGTAAACTATACTAAGTTTAAATGGGATGTTTGTGGTGAATTTAAAATGCTTGCTTTTTTACTCGGATTGCAGGGTGGGTACGCAAAGTATTCATGTTTTATTTGTCTATGGGACAGTAGGGCTGATCATGAACATTACCAGAAGGGTTTAGTAACCCCCTCGAGATGACTTGCAGCTAGGAAAACTAAATGTTATTAGACAGCCTCTTGTAGAGCCTGCCAAAGTTTTGCTACCTCTACTTCGTATAAAGTTTGGTTTGGTCCAACAGTTTGTAAAAGCATTCGATCCATGATGAAGAAGCATTTCAAGAGATTCGTCTACTCTTTCCAAAGCTATCAGAGGCCACAGTTAAGGGTCGTATATTTACTGGACCGCAAGTAAGGAAAATGTTGAAATCAGTACAACTTGAGAATACAATGAGTGATATCAAAAGCAGCTGGTAAGAAAACTTTTATAAAGTTATAAGAATTTAGGATATAGAATCTCACTAAAGGTGCACTTTTTACATTCACTTTTAGTTTTTTCATGAAAATTTGGGAGAAGTAAGTGAGGATCATGGTGAGCGGTTCCATCAGGGCATTGCTGTAATGGAGAAAAGATACTAAGGAAGATGGGACACTGCTAATGATGGAGGGCTATATATGGTCACTGGTGCGTAAAGATCAAGGATCTCACAGTAAGAAAGCACGTTCTCCAATGCACTTTTAGTAGGTTATCTCATATAATCACATTTTCTCATTAGTTTCAAAAGGAATAAAAGGACAAAATATTATCAGCTATTATTCATAGACATATGAATATGCTAAATAAAGTGAACCTTCGCAGCTATTTATGGTTATAGTTTTATATAAAAAATTCCAATTATCTCCCAAAATATCGATGATATGCAATTATCAATGGTATTTGGGGAATCAAGAGGTAAAACCACCTTAGAAACACTAAAACCATTTAAAGAAACAAAACTAGTGTTGCCCATTGTATAGTTTACTGACAAAATAATCTATCTTTGGCCAGCCTAAAGCTGTCGATATAGTTTATCTTGAGTTTTAGGAAACGTTTGATACTGATACTCATAGTAGACGTCTGGTAAAGTTAATAACACATAGCATAGAGACAGATGTACTTAAATGGCCTAACGATTTTGAAATTGATATATTATGCAAAATTTCAAAATATGTCGATGATATATAATTAGGAAATATATGAAAGTATCACTGCGATTTAAAGAATTTTACAATTCGACTTAGGTAGGGTAATGGAATCGGAAGAGTAGTAGATGAAGTTCGATGAAGATAGATGTAAGGTAATGCACCTAGACACATACATCCTCCATTTGTGTGCAACATGAGCGGACATAATTTATACAGGGCTAGTTAGGAAAAGATTTTGGTGTATTAGTTTCGGCGATTTTTAATTGAAATGAAATAATACATAGGGAGATCTACGGAGTAATAAAGAGTAATGTGCAGTGCACGGCAGATGCAATTGTTTAATAAATATCTTACTTCCTCGCGTACTGAAACAGAGGCAAGGACAATATGTACGAGTAGGTGAGGCTGGGAATTAGGGCGAATGGCAATCGATAAGTGACTTCCGGAAGAAGCGAAAGGGAGGAGGGCGTCAGCACCAGCAGCTGCGATAGGCAAAGGTGCGCATAACTCATATTTTCGTTTACAAATTAACAGTTCTCTGCTTACCTGTTCTCGCTTTCTGTTCACCTGTTCTTGCTTTCTGTTTAATTGCTATCGCTTTCTATTTACCTGTTCTTGCTTTCTGTTTGCCTGCTCTCACTTTCTGTTTACCTTTTCTTGCTTTCTGTTTAATTGTTATCTCTTTCTATTTACCTGTTCTAGCTCTCTTTGCCATTTTTTGCCTTCTCTTTTACTATTCTCACTTTTGTTTACCTCATTTCGCTTTCTGTTTCACATTTCTCGCTTTCTCTCTAACTGTTTACTTATTCTTGCTCTTTGTTTTACTGATCTTGCTTTCTATATAGAAGTTTTACTCAAAAGAGAAGCGTCTGGACCTTAAGAGAGAAATTAAATTAGACATTTAAGGACATTTGGTCAATAAATTTACAGAACCAAAGCCATTTACTTAACCTCAAAGGTTGTTGATCGATTTTGTTGTCCATCTGGAAACGTATCACATGCGTTGAATCTCTAAGCGGGAACTCCTTTGTACTCGGGGCCAGTAATTGGGGCAAGGCAGTGAGTGGCACACTTTAAAATGTCCTGACCAATCTTCCTTTCGAGAAAATTTAAGTTCTATTACAATGCTTTGCCCAGATAATGTTTCTCTTATACGAATATCATCGAACAAAGATATATAACTTGCGACTTTTAAGAATCTTTTTTCATTCATAAATTATATATTTATATATATATATATATATATATATATATATATATATATATATATAATGCAAATAATTAATCTCAAATTGAATATTCACGTTTCACAATTATATTACATGTGTTAACTTTTTATGTATACATTTAACTATATTTTGTATTATTTCTCTAGCACTGATGATGGAATTAGTTATAATCCTGAAACGTTTGAAATAAATGTTACGAGGCATCTATGGCTCTGTCCTGGTTATCCTGTTTATATATATATATATATATATATATATATATATATATGACCTTATAGCTCTGCCTTATCTTGAATCTACTGAATAGCGGAATCCTTGTGATGGTAATCGATGACATAATTTAAATAATCTATTAGCGATGCCGAAGTTCAGTTGGTCAGGGCCAATCGATTCGCATCCCATAATTCCCTTCCCTATTCTTGATTACTTTTTGCATTCCTGATGTTTTTACCTTTCTCGCATGTCGTTGAAATGAATTAAACTGCGTTCTATAATTATATGTAAATCAAATTTTCCGCGCTATAAATTATGTGTAAATATCATTTTTTTTATGTAAATTGAAAATTTTCTGGAAAGGTTTATTCTTATAATATCCCCATGCCTCGTTTTAGTTGTACGGTGTAACTCATCATATGTTTATGTAGTACTTGGTGAAAAAATGTGTCAATGCAATTAATAGTGATTTTAATAAATCCTTGTTATAAACTCAAGAAAGCCACACATATACATTTAAACAGAGCGCTAATGAGCGTTGTATCTGCCATTGTTTGATAGGGATTAAATGAATCATGCGATCCATCAACGATGTCCCATTTTTATGTCAGTAGGTGGCTTTCTTTTAGAGTCATTCCTTATATTATGCTATAGATTCCTTAAGTCCAACTTTTCTTCTTACACTCTATAAAAAGTTATGCTTGTGGAAAAATAAAAATAAGCAACTGCACACATTTTAACACAATCAGTAGCTCTAATCGGAACGTTCAGCTAGCTCATGTATCATCTTCATGACACCTCTCTGTCATTGTTGATGCGCAACTCGTGAAAGACGATGATTAGTTCTTAGGGCGATCCAGGATCGTTTTTCATTAATCTGTGAATTAAAAGCAGTGGCAATTCAATCTCATCTATCGTTCCACCTGTCCAAGTCTCCCTTTCTTAGGAATTTCCTTGAGAGGAAATATAACCAAAGACCTACTGCATTTCCCTACAACTTGAAGTAGACACCTTGAACTTTGAGGTATGTGAAGCAGACTAACAGATTTAGAAACTTATTTGTTGAATTGAATTTCTCTGTTGAAGAGAGACATATTTTAAAATAAATTTCTTGATTATATGAAGATGACGACCGATCTCTTTGCGCTCTCCCAACTAGATATTTCCTCTTTTAGTGCCTCAACTATTTTTTATTTCTCATTTTCTTCCAAAGCTCATTACTACCCTATTTTGCCTATAAGCTGATACGGCAACAAGTGCATATAATTTAAAGAAATAGGTCATGTTTGTTCATTGATATGAATAGCTACATGAAAATTGCACAACTAGCATCACTCGGCTTTAATACGAAGAAAAAAGCAAAGCCTTATGTAACTCTACGGAACCAGGTTCAGGAGATATAGCTAAGGAGGGAGCAGTCAGGAGAAGAAAAAGTACCGAAGTTGCATTTGCCGAAGGCCAAGTTTGTAAACATTGTTAATAATGTTTTCAACGGTTCGGAGGAAATTGGCTGATATTAAGTTCGTACCAAAGTCCAAGTTTTCAGAGTTACGAACTTCATCATACGAGGGACGGTCAATAAGTTTTTCAATTCGGATATAAGGAAACGAGATATGAAGAAAAGTGTTTTATTATTTTTCAATATAACTACCCTCGACTTCAATGCACTTGCGCCACTTGTCCCTGAGGCTTCGAATTCCCGACAACCAGAAATCTCCCGACTGCTGTTCAATCCACTCCTGGACGTCAAGCTGGACATCTTCATCGTCCCCAAACCGGCGTGCACGCAGTGCAGCCTTGAGCTGGTGACATAAAATGTAGTCGCTAGGGGCCAAATCTGGACTGTAGGGGGGATGGTTGAGCTCCTCGAATCCACACTCGCACAGGGCAGCTTGTGCAACTCTAGCCTTGAGGACTTTGACGACGTTGAAGTCGATCATGGGGCGTGAGGTATATAGGGACCCAACACGCACATACCTTGGTCATGGCCAAATTGTCGTTGGTTGATGTTGATAACACTTCCATGTGATATTCCAAGTTTTCGCTCGATTTCTTCGACCTTCACCCGTCGATTTTCGAAGATCATCCTCTCCACACGGGCCTCCTTGTCCTCGCTGGTCACGTCTGACAGGCGTCCTGAACGGGGGTCATCTTCAAGGGACTCACGACCATAGCGGAACTGCCTATTTCAGTGAGCAATGGTTGCATAGGAAGGGGCGGTGTCGGTGTACACTTCAACCATGCGTTCATGGATCTCTTTTTCATTCTTGCCTTCCTTGGTCAAAAATTTGATCACTGCGCGGTGCTCAACATTCTCCATTGTTGAAAAACTTGTGACTGACAATCAGCGATCAGCTACTGCTTCTTAAATAGACGAGGCAGGAGCGTGCGGCTGCAGATCGTGACTTGTCATAACTTGTCCTAAGACCCCCACAAACAGCCATCCGCCTTCCTCTGTTTTGCCCTACCGATTTACAAAACCTATTGACCCCCCCCTCGTATATGAGAATGAAAAAGTATAAACAAACAAGACTTTTGAGCAATATAAGACGCCTGTTCTTACTTAACACTATTGTTTATAGGAAAACGTGTTCAGAAACCAAGATGAAGGATTTGGAAATGAGCCTTACGTTTTTCCATTATTCTGCTCTATCCAGACGGGGAAAGGAATGTATGTAGAACATAGATAAGATGAAAGTGAATAAAAAGAAAACACTAGTGAAAAAGATATGAAAATGACTGCTATTGCTAAATACTGAGACAGAAAAAGTGTATTGCATGGAAAACCTATTAAAATAAATGTATACAAAGAATTGAGGTACTCAAAAGCAGTTATTCGAATCACCTTGCAGAGTTCCTTCGCCCAGTTCAGCCTGGGATAAACACAACAACGCAAATTGTTTTTTTTTCTGGAATACAGTTGATTTAACTGGGTATTAATCTTTAATCAATCCAGAATTACAGTGAATTAGGCTGTGTAAGTGGACCTATTGCTATTTTTCATCCCTAATTCCAGGTAATCCTATCAAATCCAATGGCATTTGACCGTTGCCCCTGGATTTCAAAGGGCGCTTTGAGTTCGGAAAGAGGCATTTTTAGGAATGATTGCAATCGGGCGCGGCGCCTAAGAAAATTCATTTCTCACATTTGTCCACACCTGGTCTTGTTGAAAGTTGAAAAATGGGTAAAACGCATTATTTTTTAAAAAGATTCTATTCATTGCTTTTATTTTTTAATTATTATTTATTTAATTTCTGTATTATCATATGTGTATAATAATAATATTAATAATGATAATAATAATGAACAAAGAAGGAAAAGAATGATATATGAATGCCTATAACTAACCTTGTCTTCATTATAAATTTTTTTTAGAATATCATGATTATTGATTCAAATACATACTTCATGTCTTTGCTACACCTTATATTTACTGTAACCATTTTCTGACATTACCTGGTATGGCTAATGATAAAAGGATTTCAATTAACCCCTTGGAACTCGTCTCAGATATACAAGGTCACCCCAAAAAACGGGGCTCATCTTTCGATAGGCCTCATTTCCTGATTTTCTGCAAGGATTGAATGAAATTTTAGTGATAACTAGTTTATTGTGTTTAAAAACGTCATATTCAAACATTAGAGTCTTTGTACTTTTCTTCTTTACTTTAGAGCACGTGTTCGAGATGACTTTCATTTAGCTCTGTGCATTTATTGAGGCGCAGCATGAAGTTGTCTATGATGTCCGTACAAACCTACCGACTAATGGCTCTGATCTCATCACTAATAGCTTCCTTCATGTTCCATGATGGTCCTTGGGTCTACCTGCGTACAATGTGTCTTTAAGGTAGCCCCAGAGAAAGAAATCTTGGGGGCTAAGATCTAGGCTGTGTGGTGCCCACTCAAAATCCGTTTTGAGACTGATCACACGGACGCCAAATTCTCTTTCAACTAATCTCGGGACAGGTGTGAGATGTGAGAGCTTGCTTCATCTTGCTGGAACCAGAACTTCACTATAAGTGACGAGAACTGGGTCTGCAGATCCCTCTTGAAGGTTTTGAGGACATCAACATACAGATCTTTGGTGACTGTCACTGTCGCGCCAGATTCCTCGAAGAAGAATGGTCGGATGATGCCTCTGGCTGAGATTTCAGTACATACCGTACACTTAGGGGAGTGTAGGGGCTTGGTGGCTACCTCATTTGATCTGGTGGTCCCCTAGAAGACATTGTCTTCGAGTTTACTTTTCCTACGAGATGGAAGTGAGTTACATCTAAGGTCCAATGGAGGTTAAGGAAAGTTGGGCTCTCCTGAATCTTCTCCAGTATCTTGACTGCCATAGCCTTTCTCTGCTCCTTGTCTGAGGATGTAATGGTCTGGTTCGTCTGTATTCTGTATGGGTAGGCCTGTACATCCATTATTAACAGTCTCCTGTAAGTCTCACGGGATATACCGAGGAACTAACTTCGCTTGCGCACAGAGTGTTTTGGACTGTGCTGAACTGACTCTTTCACGCTCTCGAACAGCTCAGCTGTACGCTTCTCAGGGCCTCCTGAATGGTTTATACGGTTGTCACTAGCTGCATTGAGGTTTTCCACTGTCCCATAGTTCTCGAAGTGGTCCACCCAGTCCTATATTTTGCTCTTGGAGGGGGCCTTTTCACATTCGAAATGATGCATGAAAGTGTCCTGCACTTTCTTGAACTACCCTGTCTTGTCGTAATGTTTGACGCAGTATATTCTTGGTTGGAGCTCCCATTGAGATCTAGTTGTGCTCACAGGCGTTGCTTTACTCATTTCCTGCAAAGTAAGGGTAATTAGTGAATGAATGAATGAAGGATATATCACAAAAAGTGTGTGCAGGCTCGTTTTGGGGGGCTCACCCTGTATCTAGTAACATTGTTTTATCCATCTAATCCTTACTGGTGCCAGAATGGATAACTATTGCATGATTTGAAAGTCTCCTGCCTTTACTTAGGATGTAAAAGAAGCTGTTGCTTTCTCTGGCAACTGAGAAAAAGTCATGCCTTCACCCGGCATTTGAGAGATGCTCCAGCATTCGCCCGGACTTGAAATATTACCCTGCTTTAGCCTGGAAATTGAGAGAGGCTCCTACCTTACTTCTGGATTTGAGAGAACATCCTGCTTTCGCCCGTGATTTGAAACAAGCTACTGCCTTCGCCCAGGATTTTAAAGAAACTCATGGCTTTGCTCTGGACATTAAAGAGGCCCCTGTCTTCGTTGTGATTTGAAAGAGGTGCCCGCCTTTCCCCAGAATTTGAGAGAAATGATTTGAGATAGGTTTTTCCACTTTGCCCGGGATTTGAAAGAAGCTTTTGCCTTCGCCTGGGATTCGAAAGAGGATCCTGTCCTCGCCCGAGATTTGAGGGAAGCTCTTACCTTACCCCATGATTTGAGAGAAGCTCCGGCCTTTGCCGAGATTTAAAGGAGGTTCCTGCCTTCGCCGAGATTTAAAGGAGGTTCCTGCCTTTGCTTATTATTTGACAGAAGCTCTTGCCTTCCCCTTGGATTTGAGAAAAGCCCATACTTTCGCCATGGATTTAATGCAAACTCCTTCCCTCGCCCTAGACTTTGAGAAGCTCATGCCTTCACGATTGATTTTCAAGAAGTTCATGCCTTCGCACGGAATTTGAGAAATGCTCCTGCTTTTGTACAGGATTTGAAAAAAGTTCCTGCTTTAGTGCTGGATTTGAGAGACGCCACTGTATTCGGCTGGGATGCTAAACAAGCTGGTACCTTTTCCCGGGACGTTTAAGAGACATACACCTTCTCCGATGAGTTGAGAGAAGTTCCTGCCATCGTTCGAGATTTGAGAGGAGCTCCTGCTTTCATCCTAGATTTAACAGAAGCTTCGGCCTTTCCCGGAGATTTGAGAGAGGCTTCTGACTTCGGCTGGAAGTTGATAGAGGCTCCTGTCTTCGCCTGAGATTTGATGGAAGCTCCTACCTTCACCTGAGATTTGCAAGAGGCTCTTATCTTTGTCCAGGGTTTGATAGAGGATCCTACCTTAGCCTGAGGTCTGAGAGAACCCCCTGCATTCGGCCTGTATTTAAGAATAGCTCCTGCCTTCGCTCGGGATTTGAGGTAGGATCCTGCCTTCACCCGTAATTTGAGAGAGGCTCCCTCCTTCTCTCCCGATTTGAACAACCAAGTGAGTGTATCATGGGCATTGGAGAGTCCAAACCCTGAATGTGGTTGAATTTCAGAAGATCTGGGTCCTCTCCCAATTAACATTTCCAATTCAATGTACTGAAGGGAGCTATATCGTCTGGTGCTCTTTCTAGATTAGTGGATACATCGATGGATTTATGAGGTCGAGGCTGTGGTTTGAAACCAGCAAGTGCGGACATAAGACTTTCAGCGATACCATCCTCCGATGGCCACTTATTTGATGGATACGCTAAAACTCTTCCCGCAGTGGTAAGTAACTACACACGCAACATCACGAGCGTTGCCAATCACAACTCCGTTATCACTCCACCTCTCATATTCTCAGCTCAACATACCAATCTCTCATTAATCCCCTAACCATTCCAATGGAGTAATAGTCTTCTATGGGCGCACCCATATCTACATTAAACTCACGCCGAACACCCCCGCCCCCTCTTTTTGTGTCATGAAGAGTTCTACGATCGGCAGTTAGTGTAAAAAAAACAATACGATTCGGGCTCACCAGTGATTGTCATTCTGATTTTTGTGTGCATTACATTATTCATCCTAATAGTCGTCCAAAGTAAAAGAAACGAGGTTTAAAAGAGCCGCTTGGGCTGGACTTCATTCACTAAGGATCCGAGTTCAGGATCGTCACATTCTCACATTAGATTCAACTACACTTCGACCTTACTCAAATTCATGCCATTACATTAGTGCCGGTTAAGTTAGGCCCCGGGTAGAATCAAGTTTATAACAAAGGTTTTTCCAGTTCCTCCTGGAGCAACCAAGAAGAATATTCCACCAATGGCGGAATTTATATTTCTTAGAATCATTTCATATGCTGTTTTTTTATCCTGATTTAAAAATAGCTCATTGATCTGCACCATGACAGCGAGTTCCTCAATATTGTAGCTCGTCTCTCTCAAGGTTTCTCTGTTCACTGAAAGTGGGTATCTGTTTGGTTTCGGAATCCCGAATTGACTCAAATCCTTTTGAGTTAAGGATATAACTTTGTCTTTTATCTCACAGAGTGTAATATTTGCAATTATTGGGTTCATTTCTGCTTCAGGTTGTTGTACGAGTAGTTTGAACTGATAGAGAATATCTTGAGATAGATCTTCATATACTTTCCCCAGAGAACGAATGGATTAGATAGCTAACAGGTGACAATCATAACAGTAAATAAGTCTCTCATTGTCTTTGGAGCCTGTGTAGCAGCTGCCTCTTCCAAAGTTTTGTCCCAATGTTCTTCATTTTCCGTTATTCCAAGAGCAATGCAGGCTTACCTGTAGGTTTCCATTTTATTTCTATTAACCGTTCTAAGCATTTGAAGTGAGTTGATCCTCTCACATGGTGCAATAATAATCCTTAGAAAGAAACATTCTGTATTTCTTGGGCGGACAGTATATACCCTACCAAGAACATCATTGCATCTGATTTCTGGAACTGTTGGATGTGGTTCTTCTTGCTTCCTCTTAGAAAATTTTCCTGCTTTGAAGGTTAAATATTTAAATACTTCAAGATATAGAAGTGTTTTGGCAAACTTGTCTTCAGTACAGAGGTTAAAAAAACCCATTAGGGTAGTATTTTTTGGCCATTCAGTCAGCTCTCTTGCATTTTCCTTAGTGTAATCGACTCTCTGACCATTTTTCAAATGCACAGCCAGGTGCTGAACTGAGGGACTTCTGTCGTGAATAGGGAAAGAAAGTATTCTCCAGACTGCCTCATTACTGTAAATATATTTTCTCATTTAGAATTGTTTAACTTCATTATGATTCTCCAGGCTGAAAACTGTTTGATGACTACCTTTGTTTATATACTTGCAAACATATTTGATCGTTTTCACACTGTTGCAAAATTCCACATTGATGTGGGAATTGAATGTTTTTCAAAGGAAGGGACTATACGGAACCACCCACTTTTTGTCTACAATAATATAATTTCCATCTTCTGCTGTTCTTATTTTATAAATTAGATATCCATTTGTATCAGTCCATGTTTCCTTAATTAAGTCCCTTGGATATTTGTTGCAGCAGCTTTTGCCTACCATACAGGGGCTATTTGGATTAACAGAACCATATGGTCCATGGATCATATTCTTCTTGATGATTCCAAACAACATTAGATCTGTTTCAGCATTTAGTAATTCTGAACTGATTATAAGGTCAATCTCATTGGAACTTATTTTTTCCTTCAGCCAAATTAGCAAAGGAACATGTGACAAGCCTTGCTTTTGCCATTCAATTGTATATCAATGACATCTCACTTGTCCAAAGAGCTTTCCTTTAGTAATCAAATCTATTAGTTTGTCCACTTTAAGCTTGAATACTCTCGCCACAATATCATGTCTTTCAGTAGCAGATTGTACCGAAATAAGATTCTCTTCTACTTCTTACCATGTAGGATTACAGGTAAAGGTAATGAACAAGTCAGGTTTGCCATAATGTCTGACATAGCAAATTGCATCCTGTACTCTCTCTTGCATGTACTTAGGACCTCAAGTAAAAGAGGAAGGCAGAATCACCCTTTGTCCAGCATTATTTGCAGTGCCATCACTTAAAACTGCATCCTTTAGGGGGATGTAGTCCTCTGCTATGAGCTTTTTATGATGTAGCTTGATGAAAAACAGTCTCTCTGACTCAATTTTGGCATACATATCAACTAGGAATTGATTGATAAGCTGCTTAAATCTCAATAGCAAATTGAAATTTTCCTGCCTCACCATTATTCTATAGGCATAAAAATCATGAGCAGATATTTTTGTTATTCCTTATTCCAGTTTTTGGATCTAATTGCTTTAAAAGAAAGTTATAACTATCAGTTCATTGCCAGAATATAAAAAAGGTACTGTCAAGACTCATAAGCTCTATGAGTTTCAACGACTTTCTTCAGATTTCCATCCTTATATTGTGCTACAATAAAAAGTCCAACCTCATTTGTTGTAGGAGAATTGAATCTTCTTTGATGTTTACCATTCGGAGTTTTGTCTGCTCTGATGATCAATCTGACTGCTTCATCTGTATTTCTTTCCAAGGCTGTCATGAATTTTCTGATATAAACATTTTTTTGTTCAAGGAATTCTTGGAGAATTAGCACTATATTTAGTTGTAAATCCTTACACATGTTTGCTCTGGACTGTGCTTGAAATTTATGGTCCTCAATGAAGTAGATTTGAAGAATCTTGCTTGGCTCATTCAGCAAAGGATAAATTTAACCAATTCTGTGATAGATTTAGCCTTGGACTCTGAATGTTGACTTTCACTCTGGAAAAGTTACATTATTAGCTCCAAATGATGTCATAGAAAATCAGTTGTTGTAATCTCTTATGACTCTTAAAAATTCAACTGAATCTGGATTCGATCCATCTAATAGGGAAAGTAATGGTTAACTTGGAATAGGTAGTTCTTCCACCTGAACTTTTCCATTTCTGCAACAAAGACCATTGGTCTCATCCTTGAACTTTAGTGCTTTGCAATACTGACATTCATTTTCCAAACTTCCAATGCAAAACTTCGGGTGGTTTGAATAATCTTCCTTGGGATTATAATTAAATTCTGCTCTATGTAGATCGGACAAAAATGCACCTTTCACTTATCTCATTTGTGCAGCGTTGATTGTTCTCATCCTTTCAGCATTAGCTTTTATCCTCTTTCTACTGTCATCTGGAGTTCCAGAGGCCCTTCTTTGGTGAGCTCTTTCAGCTTTCGCAGCTTTGGATACTCTTCTGGTTTGCATTTGATTGGGATCTTCAGCAACTCACTGAGACTCAACACGATGGTCCTGTCGATAATACTCAGGCTCAATGCCTATATCTTCTTCTACACTTGAGTGAGATAACATTTAATGCGATAGCAAGAATCCATCGTAGTGCAAGTTGTTCCAATATGCTAAAGTGATAATTTTATTTGCGTTTTCATCATTGATATTTCTCAATGATAGGTTGCTTCCATTATAAATTTGTACTATGGCATAACAGGCTTTGGTCAATAACTGGATTTCAATGTGGTACCCCATTTTTGCCCAGATCGAAGTGCTTGCAAGTAGTTTTGGAGGCCAGTTCAGGGTCACCAGAGTCTGTATCAAGAAAGAGTAGGAAAGATTCTTTTTTCGATTCCAACAGTTCTGAAGGAAGAGCTCTGAGCGACAGATAATCTGCTTCAATATTAAGTCGCTGCAAAGCTTTGGCGAGGCTATGAAATAAACAATTGCCATCTTCAGGTGCTCGTTCATAAACCAAATCAAACTGGTTGGCAAAAAGAATGAAATTATGCACAATGTCTGGGTGGAAAACTGTATTATTAACCATTCCTACGTGGCTGACGCAAGAAGGTTTGATGCAACCCGCAGATATCGAACTGATCCATGAATCCGGTTTTTATATTTAGAATGAACATCATCTATGCCTTTGGAAGTGTGCTTCATTTTAAATTTGGAAAGGTTTTTTCAAAACTTTTTCTGATTTCTTGGCCTCAGATTTCTTGAGTATAAAGATTTCTTATCGTCTTGAATTTCAAGTTATGTCAAAAATTTACTTCTCTAAGCCGACATTGGTTAATATTAGACTGATGCACTAAAGAGAAGCTTCTGAACAAACAGTCATTGACTTTAAAGTAAACT
Organism: Ceratothoa steindachneri; assembly: GCA_963969495.1. Classification (NCBI taxonomy): domain Eukaryota; kingdom Metazoa; phylum Arthropoda; class Malacostraca; order Isopoda; family Cymothoidae; genus Ceratothoa; species Ceratothoa steindachneri. Next base: position 9,932,525 of record OZ018339.1, read on the forward strand.
CATTCATTAGAACAAACATTGGGCAAACAACTGCTGGTTTCAAATAATCATCATCTTGACTTCACTAACTCTATAATTTGAGAAGGGGATTTTTTTGAGTATTTGAATAATAATTTCATCTTAGTTTGGTTATGACTTATGTTTTTTTATCAAAGTTACTTTTAAAACCCAGATAAGTACAAATGGTAAAGTTCAGAAAATTTATTTTTATATATCTTCTATAACTCTATATTTTAGCAACGTCATATTTTGAAAGGGAAGAAATTTATTATAATTGGCGAAGTTCAGAAAATTTCTAAAAATTTAACCATGACTCTTTTTTTATATTTTAAATTTTAATCTTAGAAGCGAAGCGCAAGCTCCCCCCATAAGGGAAGGGGGCGAATCCATTGACTGGTTGATATAGATAAAACAAAACCTAACCTAAAGCAATTCATGGTCTCTTTTTTTATTTCAAAACTAAACCAAGATCTAAGAGTGAGAAAAATTACTAGTCTGCAATGTAAAGTACTAGATTACTAGAGGCGTTAGGAACCGGGAATTAGTATAACACCCCCTCCCCCCTTCCACAACGAAATAGAAGGCCTTACGGGATTATCAGAGATGGTCAATGGCGTCAATGGGAGGAGGAAGGTGACTCAATTATTCAGTTATCTGGAACAATCATAATGTGGAATTTGATTGATTTATTATTTATCTCTTCTGAAAATGTGACCTGAATAAAGAACTGTTTAGAGCGATGAGTTACGCAGTGATGCAATACATCATTCTTTTTTTTCATTTATCCAGTGCCTTTACACTCCACCAGACAGCAGGAAGATCGAAAGAGAGACATAGAGAAGAGGAGATATTCAGAACTTGAATAGTATTAAAACTGTGGCAAAGAGAACAGAAGAAACCCTATTTATCTCCGAGTGCCTGTAGTTTGGAAGGGAAGTCATAACCCTGAAGGAGCAAATGTGTGTAAAAGGAACCCCTCCTTTCAAATTTAAGGAGATGATCCCCCTAACGAGTGCTAGACATGAGTGAAGACATCTTATGCCACACATACTGATAGAATTATCAATGAATGTTGAGAAAATGCAAAAATGTTAGAGTAAAGAACTCCTTCACGATGCAGAAATTTCTCCGAGAGAATATTTTTTCAGTGTTCCCGACCCCTTCTTTTAGCCTTTGCTCGATCCATCCAGGCTTGGGAAAGTACATAGAAAGTGACACTAATCCATCTTCATCTTTCAAGAACTTGATGTTAAGCCAGAGTTCATAAATAATATGAAAGTGAAAGAAGGAGCATGGGGCAAGTAGGTCCAAGAAAAGTATAGCTGGCAGGTTAAATGCCGCCACGAGCGAACCATTTATTAACCTATTCTCCTCTATCAGAAAAGACAGGTTCCAATGTGGGGAGTCATTAATATAGGTAAGTATTATACATTCTTAAATTAAATTACAAACTATATTATAAAGTGCAGAAGATAATAAAGATACCCTCGCGTTTATATTTATAATATTGTTGTATTTAAGTTATGTCAAATTTATACATAAAACCATAATCCGAAACAGAAAATGAATGATGACAAGAATACCCAAGTAGCAGACAAAAATACAAAGGCATGAATGCCTTAAATAAACAACAATAATAAAATTTTTTAAAAAAACAAGAATTATAAGTAACATATAGATTCCCATATATTTATATATTTACGTATAAATATAATTTAATTTTATGAATTAGAACTTACGTAGTTGTGAAAGGTCTGACCTAGTAGAACTATTCAAAGAATATAGAAGACAGACTAATTAGAATAACTCAAAAATGAAGAACAGCCAGTCTCCTGGCATATATTCACCACTCATCATACGTACTCACTTATCCCCCACACCTCCCCTCATTAAAAAAACCCCTCTCATGCTATCTATCTATCACCTTACTGCTCTCACCTATCCCTACGAGGAATATCTTTATAAATTTGCATATTTAGGGTTTTGGTAATGAACCCCTTTGTAGATACTAAAGCTAAAATTCTTCTGTTATATTGTCACTTATCTAAATATTTTAAATAAAATTTATTGCTCAACTTTATTAATATTTCTGCGAAGAAAAATAGGCACTCAATCTCAAATAACATTTAGTGAAACTAATATTTACCTACGAGAAAAAGACCAATAAATTATTAATTGTGTTAAAATACCTCTAGAAAAAATTTGGCTAATAGTGCAGCAAATATGTCAGATTAATTTTGGCATTGTGTGAATTTTATAATCTCTGCGGAGCATTGAAAAATATTAAATAGATTGAAAGAAACTATGGAATAACACAATGGTGTGGCATCCACTGTTGGGTTCTTTAAGACCACAAGATGTATAAATTAATAATCATTGAATTTGAACACAATTTGACAAACTTGCCAGATTACTTCAAACCATTTTCTATATTAAGTTTTCATTCCTCTTGCAATGTTTTCGTCAGATCTTATTCTAGAACTTTCTTTTGAGTAAATCGGTAATTCGGGTTTGCATTCTTACTCAAGAAATGCTTCTATGTTGACCTTTTTTTAATTTCAATAGATGTGGGCGTCTTGCAATGTGGGCGTCAGATCTTATTCTAGAACTTTCTTTTGAGTAAATCGGTAATTCGGGTTTGCATTCTTACTCAAGAAATGCTTCTATGTTGACCTTTTTTTTAAATCCAATAGATGTCTTTCTATATTTTTTGGTCTTTTCCTTTATTTGTGTATCTAGTGCTCTAGCTGAATCTCTGTATGTTAAAACTAGCAAAACCCATATGTTAGATACTATACATTTTAAGCTTAAAGGTGTATCACTTTTGAACATTTAGTTAAGACATTTTAACCGCAACTAAATATAATTTTTGATTTAAGATCTTCTTTTCACACTGCTGTCACGATCGACAAGGTTTGCGAAGTAATCCTTCCTTCTGGCTTATAATTTCATTATAATTATCAATGGTTTTAACTACCACACTTATTTCCCGTTATCGTCTTAAGTAGTTAATTCTAACGTTTATTGTTTCTTTCCGCACTTTGAAAAAATATAGCAGCACGATATCACTAGCAAAGCTAGCGTGACTTCAATATCTATTTTTCATTTTGATCTCCTTTTATACCCGAGTCCAAACTCATGAAGATTCCTGAAGCACTGCTGTAAAGAGCTTGGAGGGGGGGGGGAGACTCCCCTTATCTTGCTCCCTTATTATTTGTATATTTGTCCTCGCTGATTACATACATGTGTCAGTGTCCAAAATAGCAACCCAAACAGCTCTCAAATGATTGGGAATAGCCGAGGTGGCCTAGATTCTCTCAGATTTGCGCCCATGGCTTCGAAAAGTATTTAGCTTTCTTTGTTGTTTCTTTTGGATTTTTTTGGCAAATTTACAAAACACTACCGTTACTTACAGCAAATGAAATAAACACCCTAAACACCAAAACTTTCGTCTTTTTACGTGAAAAATAAAAGAATTCGAAAGCTTTGATGCAGTGTTCCAGTATTCCAAAAGATGGCTTCCAGCCGTATCCTACTCCAAGCCTCGGAGATGACGTCAGTGCGAGGGAAATTTACGTCATAAATGACGTCATAACGGCTTTCGCAACTCAGGGAGAGAGAATTCTTCTGAGGACAGAAGATGCATCTTATCGTATGATACTTATTTCAGGACAAAATAATAAACTTAAAATCCCACTTAAACAATAATTAATCGCAAATACTTAATAACATGTTTGGTATCCATATTTCTAGTATTTCTTTGAAGTTATTTAATGTTATACTCGTAGCTTCTTATACCTAATAACGAATATTTTATAATAATCCAGCATAGGCTCAATAAAATAGAATTCCTAATAAATTCAAATTGCTCTCTCTCTCTCTCTCTCTCTCTCTCTCTCTCTCTCTCTCTCTCTCTCTCTCTCTCTCTCTCTCTCTCTCTATATATATATATATATATATATATATATATATATATATATATATATATATATATATATATATATATATATATATATATCTCTCTCTCTCTCTCTCTTCAATGTTAATGATATTTTCTGCTTTTGGGGTTTCATTTTAAATATTACTAATGGACTTTCTACCACTAGAGACTATATGATTTTGGTTTTCTTGAATTAATCTTATTTATCCGAAAAAAACTTTGTATACAATCATATTTTTTCCAGAGTATTTAAAAAAACAACCAAATTCCAAACAACATTTCTCTTGATGAATCCCGTGCCTCCCGATCGCAACTGCTCCAAGTAGTTTCCTCATTAGAATACTTGCGCAGGTGTAGTAATTTCACCAGAGTGTTTGTTCCCCCAACCTCATTTGTTCCTTTGCAATCCTCATTTTTAAAACTCTCTGTTTGTGTGTGTGTGAAGGGGGGTGGGGGACAAATAACAAACTTCGAAACAAAAATTGAAATGGTTCAGTTCCTCACACCTGTCCAATTTCACCTGTGACCGGTAAAGTTATTGTTTGTTTTTTTAGATTCATTTACCCTGTGGTTTTCACAATTTCTACATCTTTCTGTCTTTTCCGCCCCAGTTTATAGAAAAATATATCGAGCTACTTATTCTAAGATAAAGTTACGACTTATAAATTCATTCTCTCTTCTTTCAACTTTCACTCATATTTCTATTATATCTTTCGCTCTTTTTTGTGGTCGCTTACCACCGGCATTTATATGGGAAGGAAACCAAGTCTATGGTCTATCCTTCATCCTGATCCTACGCGTGGACGGAATCTGGCTGACCTGCCTAAAGAAGGGTATTCTGGGGCTCCTAAAGAAGACTATTCTGGGGTCCACCAACCTTCAGAGGTTCTCTCCACCCGTCTCCTCTCAACTTGTTCTCATCTAGGGAAGGCTTGGATTGTCATATATAAGAATATGTAGTCAGAATTCACAGAGCCGAGGCGGACCTCCGAAACAATAAATGCGTCAGATCTTCGGTTGTGAAAATGTCATCTACGTAAATATATGAGCTCGCGATCTAAGACAGGTATCTAGGGAGGGGGAAGGAGCCTGTATATGAGTAACGAATAAAGTAGCAAATGGTCGTAATTAATTATTTTTTGATTACCTATGATAAGTTGCAATTAGTTAGTAGGTAAAACGTAATCGTGGAGATGGTTGCCTCCAAAACGAAACAGATTACAAATGGTTGAGTAACTGCGAAATAGGTAATCTGGTAATAAAGGTCATACCAATGGAAGGAGATTAGGTTGTTCTCTGCAGTAAAAGAGTACTTAACTCTAGTACTGCGAAAAGGGGAAAGGTACGTACCTCTCTGGGATCCTGAATATCCACCAGCTGTCACCGTTGCTGAAGAAAGGAATGAGTGCAAAACCGCTGCAACGACGAAGTAAAGGAGGACATTACGAGAGAAGCGCCCTCTGGAGATGGCATCATTCTGGGCACGCAATTCTTTTCTAAGGGACATCAACAGTGGGATGGTCCTTACTGTGGACATCCTGGCCATGACTCTGCTATTGCTTTGGGCCCACTCCCCTCACCTTTCTAGGTACATCTTAGGCCAAGGGGGAAAACACTTATTTTGTGACGTTGCGTAAAATCCCCCGAACGAGAGTTTCTCTTGCTTTGAAGGCGAGTGAAGTGCGACCACTATCTGACCAAGTATCCCTCCTCCGTCACACTACAGCTATTCCTTGCGAGTCTGAACGCAGCAATCCCCACACACCTCTCGGAAAAATGCCTCTCAAGGAAATGAGCCGAAATCTTTCGCCATCGCCTTCGAACCCCACTTTCTACACTGAAAGTGTCGTCAGAAGAAAGTACAGCGGTGCCCCAGGGCCATAAATATTCCGTGGGGAGGCAGAACGGCGAATCACGAGCAATCGCGTCAGCTGCCAACACTTAACTACGGAGGCTGGCGAGTGGAGCCTTGCATACACGCTCAATTTGCGCGCGCAACCCAAATTTCCCCTTTGATCCACGCGCCATCTGTCGTCTCGGGAAGAAAGCCCAGCTTTGAGTGCTGCAGTAGTCGCTCACAAAATAAAGAGAAATTTTTAATGTTGAGAAGAGAAAATCTTGGCACATACACTCTTTTCGTACTTCTAAATGGGTTTTTAGGACAACTTTCTAAATATATCTCACTACTTTTTCTTATATGTTCCTTTCTTCCAGCACCCAGCCTCACCGTCCTTTCATGAGGTAAACGAATTTCGAGAAAATCTTCAACAAAGCTACGAATAGAAAAGTTAACTTAAACTTATTTATATCTCTCCAGGAAACTCTACACTGAGCTTTCCACATTTTACCTATCAGAAGGAAAAAAATACCCGCATTACCGAAAATTAGTGAGGCGACCATTATAACTCGTCTCTACGGTTTATTTACATGCGATTGGTGCCTTCTGTCGTATTAATATGAGGCGGTCGATCCAGGTGTTGGGTGCTGAGTAACCCCCCAAATACACCCGGAAACAAGGAGCAAAATTCGTTCCAAATTATATCAGGAACTATCAATAGTCAAGGATTAGTCGCTCTCTGCGTTCCCACATATTTGTCCCGGCGGTTGCCTTGGCAACTAAGCTATGCTTTCTGTACGCGATTGCTTCTATTCATCCCACTGGAGTGTGTCGCATCTTCAGAGATGAAAACGAAAAGTTTTTTGATCTTAAAGATCAGTTATATTCGCGCTGCTTTTCTAGAATTGGCAACCAATTTCTCTATGCCTAAAGAAAAAACGACGAATGTATGGTAGAGAAGTTAACGTCTAAATAGACTTTCTTTACACTCTTTAATTTGATCAACTTAATAAAATAAGAAAAAATAAACTAGCACGAATAGGGTAAAAATGAATAATAAACATCACGGGAAAGAAACGGAGCCAAACAAGGTGGAGAAATATAAATACTATAGACTCACGCCCAACAACAGGCTAAAGGATAGGGTATTTTAGAAATAGTCATCCCCTCACGAGAGAGAAGTTACCAGGAAGTAAGAAAAGCTTAAGGCCTTCCGGCTCACTTGAGGGGATTTCCATTTTTGTTTCCCTCTTTCCATACATCCGAGTTGTCTACCACAATGTTCTATAACGATAGGGTAAATATAATTTTGTCTAACTTATTTTTAAACACATTGACGCCTTTACCTCTCAAAAGATGTTCTGGCAGTCAATTCCATGCGTTGACATTCCGAGACGAAATTTAATTTCCACTAGCACTGGTGAAGAATGTTCTAGCCTCTAATTTCCATCAATTTCCATGGGTTGGATTTTCGTTAATAGCTTCCTTGAATCCAAATCGTCAATACTGAGAAAATAATAGAAATAATAATAATGCTAGAATAATTTTTATTCCTCACATCGCCCACCATGCAAGGTGGATATTACACCACCAACCCGCCTGGATGTAATCCTGCGGTGGAACCACCCTACTTGAGTGTATTCCACATGTGGTTAAGTTGCAATTGAACTTCCACTTCTTAGCTGTTGCATTGGTTGATAGCTCAGGGGGCGAGGGGGAGCTATAAATACAACAGCCTTCCTCTCCTCTAACCTGGTGCCTCAGGGCAGTCTCGCAGAAGGCGCCACCCCACTAAATTGCTGCGGGGCCTTCATCACATCTTGTAGGATCAAAGCTTTCTCCCTAAATCGTCCAAAAGGTCGCAAGGAGCGGAGATTTCAACCACTTCCAGGAGCTATAACGAACAACATCATCTTCTTCACATTCTCTTCACTATCCCAGTTTTCTATTCTTAGGATTCAACTCCTGTGTGGCAAAGATATTTACTTCACTGAAGTGGCTGAGGGAAAGACAATAAAACGTGTCCCGAGGCTCACAAATACCATTTTCTCCTGAGGTTAAAAGGAAGATGCAATGTGGTTCTAAAGGTTCTTAAAAAAGGTCGGGAAAGAAAGGTGAATGTGGAGACGGTGAAAATGCTAACGTATGGACTGACATAAATGATTGATTCATATTTTTGTGCAAACATAAATAACCAGAAGTGATAGAGGCCTAAAGATTTATTTAAGCTTACTCCTTTATGTTTAGATCAGCTAATATCGAGCTAGGACGTCTCTAAGAGAGGGTTATTCGTGAAAGGTTCGTTAACGAATTATTACGTTGCAAACATAAGCATAATGATGGCCGCATGTACAGATATAAAATAATAATAAATCATTTGGCTGGTTATGCGATTATTTCAAAGGTACCTGAACTAATTAAAGGGCAACAGAAAGATAGACAGATGACGACTCCTAAGTATACAGCATTACTGGGTAGATTGTCCCACAAACAGAATATTTACATCACCAGGGAACTAAGATAAAACAATCGAGAGAGATTCAAAATAACAAATAAAGTTGGGCTAAAAATTGAAATCGTGATTTTTTCTGTATCGGTTTTAAATAGTAGCGATGACCTGGTGAAATCTTTTACCATGTTCAGGGGTAAATTTGCTGGAAAGACAGAGGCAAATGAAGGCAACGGCATTTTAGGGACCTATTTCAGCCTAAATTCTTATATGAATTAATCATCTTTTTAATAAGAGTTTTGTATTTGTCAGTCCTGTGCAATGAGTCAAATCCTAGAATCAACCCTACAATCAGAGGAAATTTCACGTCCAGGAAATGGCTCATTAAGTTGGTCAGAGGTTGTCTGAGTGCGTATTCCGACGCGGCGTCAGATGACTGATTGCAGATGGCAAGAGAATGGTTTGCTGATTCCCGTGAGTTAATATAATCAGATGTCTGGGTTACCTTATTTCACTGGAACAGGAGGAGAGGGGCACGAACCAGCCCCTGTATGAAGTGCAGGGGGAATTTACAGTGCAAAACTCATGGGACCGTATCGCGCATAAAGAATTGAAAGTCTACGAAGTGAAAATAGTGGAAGATATACAGTGCCGTACAAAAAGATCAGAACGCCTGTATTTCTATTACTACATCTTCCATAGCCTTTAGCAGAGAAAACCTAATGTTGTCCAAATTACTATACGCTAATCCCTGGGTATAAACTATATATGGGTAGGGTCATGCAAATTTGGATAAATAAAACGGAATTTATCAGCAGATAATTAATATAGTAGAAAATGTGGTGTCCAAAATGATCCGAATGGCAGCAGAAATAAATTTTTATTCAAATATAATGATTATATTACCAGTGGCAAACATTTGTCCAAGTTATAATTAATTAGTATCAGTGTGGAGGTCTTTATTCTCGATGATGCCTTGACATCCGCCACAGAAACGAACAAACTGTTGACATTCTTGAGCAGAAATCATGATCCATTCATCGTGAAGAATTTTCCTAGAGTTCTTGAACTGTTTTGGATTGCCTCGTTTTCAACCTCTTTCCAAGTGTTGTCCAAACATTTTAATGGGATTCATGGCCGGTCTCTGTGCAGGCCACTTCATAAGAGTGATGAGAAACTCGTGCAAGAAGTTTTTCACCGAATTGGATATTGGTATGTGGCGTTATCCTGCATGAATATTCAAGGTTGATCTTCCGAGACTAACAGATGGAGCAAAGCATGCTGTGGCAGTAATTCATTGTACATTTATGCATTCAATATGCCCAGTTAAGAGCACAACTGACCTAGTGACTTCTAGCGAAATCAAATCCCACTCTATGACACTTTCTCGGCCAAATTTCACTCTTTTGGTGCAATCTGTCGACAATCTTTCGTCTGTTCTGCGACGAACAAACCTACTGCCATCGGATCTCGACCAAATTAATATATATTGGTCATTGAAGCGGAGTTGGACTCATTGGTCATCCATCCATGTATCGTTATTAGTGCCGAATGCAAGACGAGAGAGAGAGAGAGAGAGAGAGAGAGAGAGAGAGAGAGATCCTTCTTTATTCTTTGGACTGATCAATGACCGACGTGATACTGTCTGGAGACTGATAGATAAAATCTCACTAGTGTCTCCAGAGGCTGCTGTAGCCGCCATGAAATGGTCTATATATTCAATTTGAGTAATGTCTCGTTCTTCCATTTTTAATGTCTTCCTTGGCCTATCCTTTTATTTCCCAGCCTTATATAAACCTGCTTTGTCGTAGGCTGGCACAATATTATGGACTAACCTTTGGTAGCCATTGATATTTTTTGCATTGGCTCCAATTGAAAGACTAGTTTTATTGGGCAGCCTTACAATCATTTCACTGGCAGATTTTTAAGCATGTTTGCTGGACGATAAATGTCAGAAGAATGGCCAGTCGTACAGCAGATTGAACTGAAGTTAGTTGCTATGCAAGAAATGCTAGTTCTCTCTAAAAGAAACCTCAGTTTTTGGATCATTTTAGACACATATTTTTATATAAAATTGCCTATCTGCTGATGACACTCGTTTTATTGATGCAAATTTACATATTTTTTGCCAATACGTAGTTTATACCAATTGGTTATATTTCAGCAATTTTGAAAAACTTGGGTTCTTTCTGACAAAAGTTATGGAAGATGTGATTTAAATACAGGAGTTCTGATCTTTTTGGACAGTACAGTATAGCCACAGGTCTTCCTGTAGGCATTGAGGCTGAGATGCTGCCCGAAATCGGGCAATGGGTTCGGGAGTGCGTGCCTTTGCTCTAGGTTTTAATTGTCGTAGAGGAAAATGCTCTGTTACAATATCAAGTCCCCTTGCAGCCAATACAGGAGGTATCACACGCATATTGATCGCCTTAGTGGAGCATTTTCTAGGTGATATGGGAACAAAAGAACAACCAGAGTGCCACTGTTAACACCACGACACCAGACGCACCACCATACAGGCCTGCCTTGACTCCGCTGGTCTGCCGAAATACATCATTGACCGGTGAACTGCTTTGTGACCATTTTAAACCTTTCATGGACTTCTTTATCACAACAATGATAGGATATTTGAGCAGGATTCTCTGCCATATCATCATGCCTTACTTGCCCATAATTGGTTCGAGGGAAATTCTGTGGAGTTCTGACGAATACTGTGGCCCCCATTTTTACCCGACATGAACCCAATCGAACATTTATGGGACATGATGGCCAGGTATACTCCCACCCCCCAAATTTCTGGGAATTGTGGATAGGTATCTTAGCGGCCTAGGTCAACATCTTCATACTTGTAAAATCGATGCTACGTCGAGTTGTACTTACTATGCTAGCGGTAGTAGTACACGGTAATACGAGGTACCTATCCCATAAATATTTTCACCCGTGTTTATATTTTTTTTTAATTATTAACAGATTATTTTGGCGATAGTCTTTTCGTTTTGTATTATGTCACCGATTATCTTTTTTAGACTGCCAATTTCTTCCATATTTAACTTTCTTCTCTTCGTTTTCGTCCCTTGAAGATGTCGGAATAAAGGAAAGCGCTCGAGGCATAGTCCGTCTTCTTCCAATTATCCAATTATATTTATTTTTTTACATATATTTAAAGTTATCGAGTTGCATATACGAGGGGGAGTCAAAAAGTTCTCAGATAAATGGCATAAAATTTTTATTTGTAATAATACTGTAATCATTTTTCTACATAAGCTCCATTAACATCTATACACTTTCTTAATCTATGAATCCAACGGTAAAGACCATCTTTGTAGAATTCACGGGGTTGTCTCTGGCACCAAGTAATGACCTGCTTTTTTGCTTCATCTAATGATTGAAACCGGATTCCTTTTAGGTGTCCCTTTAAATTTGGAAACAGAAAAAAGTCAGAGGGTGCTAAATCAGGGCTATAAGGGGGATGAGCAAGAGTTTCCCATCGAAATTACCGTAGCTGAGATCTCACAGCTTTGGACGAATGTGCAGGGGCATTGTCATGGTGGAACAAGATTTGCTTGTGGAGCTTTCCTCGTCGTTTTTTGGCTATTGAAGTTTTCAGCTTCCTTAAAACTCCTTCGTAATAGCTGGATGTAACAGTTTTTTGTCCTTCTAAGAAGTCTATTAAAATAATTCCCTCCGAATCCCAAAAAACTGTAGCCATTATCTTCTTAACGGACCTCTCTGTCTTGAACTTGATAGGCCCTGCTGCCCCCCTTGGGTGCCACTCTTTTGATTGATTTTTACTTTCAGGATCAAACTGATACACCCAAGTTTCATCTCCCGTTACGAGGCGCTCAAAAAAACTATCCTCGTTTGCTTCAATCTTGGTCAAAATAGCCAAAGAAAGGTTGGCCCTATGATTCAGCTGGTCTTCTCGCAACGCTTTTGGGACCCAACGTGCTGAAAGCTTGCTCAGGCCAAGATTTTCAGTTAGAATTCCAAATGCTGAGCCATGAGAGATTTCACATGCATTGGCAACTTCATCAATAGTAATACGGCGATCTTTATCCACTAGATTCCTCACAAGCTCGACATTTTCTGGGTTAATGGAGGTGGAGGGTCTCCCTTCACGTGGATCATCTTCAACTTCTTCTCTGCCTCCCTTGAAGCGCTTAATCCAGTCGTAAACTACCGCTCTACATGGCGAAGAGTCACCATAAACCTGTTGTAGAGCGTCAATAATCTTAACAGGCTTCCAATCAAGTTTAGTCAGGAATTTAATGTTCGCTCTTATCTCAAAATTTGCCATTTTATGGGTTCAAAAAAGTAACCTTTTTGAAGCACATCTAATACAAAGAGTCTCGACAAATTGAATGACGAATTTTGTAGGAATTGTTCAGAAAACATGAAAGTCGTGTTTGACCCTGTATTTACTTGTACAAAATCGAACATTTCAATAATCTGGCATTTGTCTGAGAACTTTTTGACTCACCTACGTATTTATATAAAGTGTGTCCAACAAAAACCAAGTGAACTTCACAATGGTTTTAAATATGTACTAAATTATTTAATATTTTCAACATTGCAAACGGAATTTTATTCATCAAACCTATTTTTAACAAGATTAAAACAGAGGTCGGGCTTCATTGCGTTGAGATATGTTAACTAAATTAAACTTTCTGCCGAACGAAATAAAATGACAACAATAAAATCGACTAGCGATGTCACGATAGACAACTAACTGCTATTTTATTTATGAAATTAGGGTACAAATAAATACTATACACAATAAAAAATAACTCTTTGAGAACTATTATTTTTCTTCATTTGCAGCCAAAATAGCTATATAATGAATGGAGATCTACCTTCACATTCTTGAACTAATTTAAAATCGAACGCGCTCTAGAAATTTAAAATAGAAAGTGCTATAGAAATTAAAAATAGAAAGTGCTATAGAAATTAAAAATCAAACGCGCTCTAGAAATAAAAATCTAAAGTGCTATAGAAACTAAAAATCGAACGCGTTCTAGAAATTAAAAATCGAACGCGCTCTAGAAATAAAAAATTGGACGCGCTCTAGAAATAAAAATCTAAAGTGCTATAGAAACTAAAAATCGAACGCGTTAGAGAAATTAAAAATCAAACGCGATCTAGAAATTGAAAATTGGACGTGCTCTAGAAATAAAAATAAAAAGTGCTATATAAACTAAAAATCGAACTTGCTCTAGAAATTAAAAAATCAAACGTGCTCTAGAAATAAAAATATAAAGTGCTATAGAAACTAAAAATCGAACGCGTTCTAGAAAATAAAAATCAAACGCGCTCTAGAAATTAAAAATCAAACGCGCTCTAGAAATAAAAATCTAAAGTGCTATAGAAACTAAAAATCGAACGCGTTCTAGAAATTAAAAATCAAACGCGCTCTAGAAATTGAAAATTGGACGCGATCTAGAAATAAAAATAAAAAGTGCTATATAAACTAAAAATCGAACTTGCTCTAGAAATTAAAAAATCAAACGTGCTCTAGAAATAAAAATATAAAGTGCTATAGAAACTAAAAATCGAACGCGTTCTAGAAAATAAAAATCAAACGCGCTCTAGAAATTAAAAATCAAAAGCGCTCTAGAAATAAAAATCTAAAGTGCTATAGAAACTAAAAATCGAACGCGTTCTAGAAATTGAAAATTGGACGCGCTCTAGAAATAAAAATAAAAAGTGCTATATAAACTAAAAATCGAACTTGCTCTAGAAATTAAAAAATCAAACGCGCTCTAGAAATAAATATTAAGTGCTATAGAAACTAAAAATCGAACGCGTTCTAGAAATTAAAAATCAAACGCGCTCTAGAAATTGAAAATTGGACGCGATCTAGAAATAAAAATAAAAAGTGCTATATAAACTAAAAATCGAACTTGCTCTAGAAATTAAAAAATCAAACGTGCTCTAGAAATAAAAATATAAAGTGCTATAGAAACTAAAAATCGAACGCGTTCTAGAAAATAAAAATCAAACGCGCTCTAGAAATTAAAAATCAAACGCGCTCTAGAAATAAAAATCTAAAGTGCTCTAGAAACTAAAAATCGAATGCGTTCTAGAAATTAAAAATCAAACGCGCTCTAGAAATTGAAAATTGGACGCGCTCTAGAAATAAAAATAAAAAGTGCTATATAAACTAAAAATCGAACTTGCTCTAGAAATAAAAAATCAAACCTGCTCTAGAAATAAAAATATTAAGTGCTATAGAAACTAAAAATCGAACGCGTTCTAGAAAATAAAAATCAAACGGGCTCTAGAAATTAAAAATCAAACGCGCTCTAGAAATAAAAATCTAAAGTGCTATAGAAACTAAAAATCGAACGCGTTCTAGAAATTAAAAATCAAACGCGCTCTATAAATTAAAAATTGAACGCGTTCTAGAAATTATAAATCGAATGTACTCTAAAAAAAAAATTGCCTACTCGAATTAACAAACTAAATAAACAATTTAAGTGGAAATCAATTTTTTTATTACGATCAGATACTTGCGAATCTCTTCGTCTTCCAAAAATCCTGGCAACAATTATTTTTCTAGCGTTCTAGTGATAACGATGCAGTTTCTTTTTTGTGATACAATAATCTAGTTACTGAAACCTCAGGAAGTATACATCCTTGAACTAAACGAAAACGTAACTTAAAAGGTGAATTTAGACTGTTAGAAGCCCACATAATGAGGTGATCGTCTCAAATTATTGAGGAAAGGAAATCCATTTTTCCATTACACTAATTTGAATGGTAAGACAAATTTAAAATTGAGTTTCTGTGAAGTTTTGGAATTGGTGCTTTAATTTATCAAGGATAACCCCGTTGATACTGCACAACGTTTGGCATTAAAATCACCCAAAGCTATCACGGACTGGCTTAATATCTTCCGCGAAGTTTTCGGAGAGATATTAAAGCATCGCAACAGGGAGCATATTTCTAGTACTCATAAATAACCTATTTAAATTGATGAAAGTTGACACTTCGCCGGCCAGGTAGGTACAATCTACTATTAATTGATGGCTTTGATCCTCTCTCTAGGGAAGCAGATGTAGATATTATGAATAATAAGATCCAAGCAGCAAATATTTACGGACCTTGGGTCTATATCTTAAAAAATGGTTTTCTTTGCCACTATTTTTATTTCAAACGAGACTAATACTATTCATTATACGGACTGCAAAATTGGGTTAGTAGTTTATTCCGATGATTGGCATAGTTGATCATTGTCTACAAAACAGAATGGTCTACCCCGTACTCGCTCTACCCGCAACTCGAACGAAACGCGCCCAGTTTCGCTTCGTGTTCTAACTCGAAAGCAAGATGTAAGTTCATCCTGTAATAGTCATTGTCAAGAGACTATTATTTGAAATTTGCGCCAAGGCAAGGATTACGCCCTTGGACCAATTCTCCGAGGTAACAGCAACGCGCAACTCTCATATGCAAGTGCTCTCTCTACTGCCCCTGCCCCAGTGTAAGCCTCTATTTTTGGCTTCGTATAAGCTTAAGGTTATTTGAGCGACCCTCGGTCAATATTGTTCGTTTGTTTGTACGGCGACCGTCCCTGCCAAGTCCACCCCCTTCCCCCGCCTTTAGCCGCTGAGACTCGTGTACATCTAATGTATATATATTTTGTTTTAAACCTTGTAAAAAAGTACTAATTTGCATATTAGTGAAGTTATTTTTGTACCCATTTTTCTATTGTCCCGCAACCTCCAAGATAGTCGACTATTTGGCCAACCTACATTCAGTTAATTTGCATTCTGCTTGTATTATAAATCTCCCACGCACATAGCCGTCATCGACCGCGGCTGAGAAACGCAGAAAGGGTTAAAATTAACCTTATTCTACGACACACAGGTATCGGAAATAAATAAGTAAGCTTTATTTATATATTGATGTGAATAGGTTATACTATTGGATGTTAGACACATGATAAATTTTGAGTAAAATTTAAATGAACTTTATATATTTTAGACTATTTGGAAGAACAAAATTTAAATTGTCTAAATAAATTTTTACACCATTTTCTAAGTAGTGATGCCTTATTTTATTTGTATCATCTGGCCTTTCTCTCTTGAGAGCCCAGCAGAAGTCTGCTAACAGTGCCGTGCTCCATTTCTCTTGGTATCTGTTTCACTAGTAGCGATGACTTGGCGAAATCATTCACCATGTTCATTGCTGACTTTGCTGCTATATTTTCTGGAAATAAAGAAAAATTAAGGCAATGGCGTTTTAGGGACATATTACAGCTTAAATTCTTAGCTGAATTATCATTTGTTCGAAAAGACTTTTGTAGTTCTTAGTCTTGTACTTTCCGAGCAGCCATTACACATGCGTTTATAACTTTGCAAGACCACCAATTAACTCTATTCATTCATAGTAGTTTTAAATTCATTGTTAACAATTATTTGACCAATTTAGATAGGAGAAGCGACAAAGATCTCTTCCTTTAATTTCAATTCACTAAACTTTGGAAATTTGATAATTTCATGAGTCCTGATTTTAAGAAAAGGAAAGGCTGAATTATTTTTTCTTTGATTAACTAGACGTTCTCCAATGATGTTATGTGTGTGACCCAACGATTGGCTCGTTCTGAAGCGGCCCTTGAGAGAGTGAGTACTTTTCCACTAAAGCACGACCGTCCTACTTGCATAAAAACACATAAACTTACTAGACGTGGAGTGGAGACCATTTAGTATTGCTACTACTCTTAAGTCTGTGCATATTAATCACTGGTGTTCAAAATACTTAATACTTTTCAGAATCGAAGCTATATTTTCACAGATTTCTTTTAAAACAACAGTGACCAATGGGAATTGATGGACGATTATTCTCTTCGTGCACAAATGTATATTTTGTACCATGAAGCAATTCATTGATAGAAAGTTCAACTAGTTATGATCATAAGGTAAATCCATCCCTTGAGAGAGTGAGTACTTTTCCACTAAAGCACGACCGTCCTACTTGCATATAAGCACATACTGTAAACTTACTAGACCTGGAGTGGAGACCATTTAGTATTGCTACTACCATTTAGTATTGAAATTTTATTTTGTAAGTCGTCATAACGTCTTCGAAAAAGGTTTACATAACCACGACGCTAAAAGCTTACATTTTGTTGTTTTGTCAAACTTGGGTCACGAAGCAAATTATTTAACACAGGTTGAGTCATGGGTTTTGGGGAAATCTGTCTCGGTGGAATTCAACAAAGTTATCCGCTAATATATATTTAAAAAACCGTAATATTATGTCAAATACCTTTTTGCGAGTCCATATATAGAGAATTTATTGAGCTGGCTATGTTACTATTATTATCATAACAGTTTTAATTTCAATCTTTTTTCTCAGCCGTAATTGTGATGACGTCAAAATGGAAAAGTATATTTGCCAAAAATTGGTACAGTGACCTCACTTTGTTTACATAATTCTGACCGAGTTTTCTTCCTCACCTTTCCCACCATTTGTCTTTGATTTGGATTGGAAAGTTTTACGTTATGATTTGTGTTGCTTGTGAAATATATTTCGAAGAGCTTGTAAAGGAGGTTCACAGTGATACTAACTGTGTCTTGGTACTTTCTTTGGAACACGGTGAGATTCGTAACTCTTTCATCTGTCGCTAGTGTGAAGCGCTGTGTAAGAAGCCATTTCCATCATATCGCCGTTTTCGCTGCACTAATAAAGTAGTGCGTAATAAAAAGGACTTCCGGCTTTGTATGTTTAATCTCTTTCTCAATTTAGAGGCACCTTTTAGGTTATGTATCCAAATCTGTTCTTCATTAATGGTAGAACTCTTCATCAACCCGGGTTTTACCACTAACACTCTAGTTAACAATAGCGGAGCGAAGCCTCCCTCAGTATAGGGAGGTACAAAAAGTTTGTATAATTTCACAAACTATTAATTTGAAAATTGAAGGCTAGTTTAGGAGTGGTTACGTTATTTTTTAATGATTTTAAATTATTTATCCAAATCTGTTCTTCATTTTTTGCCGTTATATGGAGAAATAAGGCAAAATCGAAGTTTAATGATATTTCGACAGAATCGGAATCAAACTATCTTTTGCCTCAATTTCTCTTCCAACCGCCAAAAAAGAAGAACAGATTTGGAAAAGCACAAAAAATGTTACAGGTACAAGTAATAAAATGCACAAAAAATTATTATGGTAATCTAAATAATAACCAAATTATCTTCTGCATGTGCATCTGCAGAATCTTCTGAAAGACCATATATTATTTCGACAGGGAATTTTGGTACTGAGTGAAGATTGGGATAGATCAAAGATGACAGACGCCTGGGTATCTTACCTGGAATTTAAAAAAAATATATATTGTTTATTATTTATATTAAATTGCTTCACTTTTAAAAACATTGTTACATATCTACATTATTTCTTAATTCATATCCTTGAAAAAGGGTTCCTACCCGAGTCGTCGGTACCAAGACGTTAATATATATACATATATTGTTCTAGGTATTGAAAAACAAATTATAATTTGAGGAAAAACAAAGATGTTTGGCGTATAGGAAATTGTTATCGATTAACTGCCTTCAGCCATTATGGTGACCTCTTGGCGACCTCGAAATCGACAGCATGTGCGAATCAGATGGTTTTAATTGCTATTTGCCATAACCTCTACTATGGCAGTCTTCAGTGTCTCTGTCCTATTGCGGGATTATTGGTTGCTCAATTGTTGTAGTTGAGGAGGGGGGGGAGGTCAACTCTAAACAGTTAAAGGGTACATTTTGTGAACCCATAATTGTAAAAATTCCTAACGGTAAGGATCAGAGTCCTACTTGAACAATTACAACCTCCCCATGAATTTCCTGGGATCTCATCGGCTTGCTGAAGCCGTCGTTGATGATTTTTGGACGTTGCGAAATGACTTGTCCCACATGATGACGTTTGGCTCCTGCACACGATCAAGAAGGATGATGACCCGTCCACACTTGAACCTGAAGTCTCCTTCCTGATCATGTTCAAGGAGGCAATCTCCAAATCAACGTGGGTTGGTGGTGATGGAGACGAGGACTACGTCCCTTTCCATTATTTCCTATCTTAAATTAGAATCTGTCATGTTCGATCTGAGAAAGATAGACGGCAAAGTTTGGAGGTTTTATGGCTAGCCAATTTTGTGTTCTCAAATGGCTAGCTTAGAATTTGTTTTAAAATGGCTAGCCAATTTTGTGTTCTCAAATGGCTAGCTAAGAATTTGTTCTCAAATGGCTAGTTAAGAATTAGTTCTCAAATGGCTAGCAAATTTTGGGACTCAAATGGCTGGCTAATTTTTTGTTCTCGAATTGCTACCTAATTTTGTGTTCCCAAATGGCTAGATAATCTTTAGTTCTCAAATGGATTGCTAATTTTCCGTTATCAAATGGCTATAAAATTCTGTGTACTCAAATAGCAGGAAAATTTGTTTTAGCAAATGACTACCTAATTTTTTGTTCTCAAATAGCTAGCTAATTTTTAGTTCTGAAATAGCTGGCAGATTTTTAGTTCTCAAATAGCTGGTTAGTTTTGTTCTCTCGAATGACGAGCTAATTTTTAGTTCTCAAATAGCTGGTTAGTTTTGTTCTCTCGAATGACGAGCTAATTTTGTGTTCTCAAATAGCTAGAAACTTTGTTTTAGCAAATGTCTACCTAATTTTTAGTTCTCAAATGGCTAGCTATTTTTATTTCTTAAATGGCTGGCTAATTTTGTGTTCTCAAATGGCTAGCTAAGTTTGTGTTCTCAAATGGTTAGCTAATTTTGCGTTCTCAAATATTTTGCTCTAAGAACGAGGAACGAAAAAGTCTTAACCATATATGGTTTTCTAAAATTGTTCTTATATTGCCAAGTATTTCCGTTATAAATAATTTTGAAAGTGTTTAGAAAAAAAATTGTTAACCTAAAAATGTGAAAAGTAACTAGTTCGTTATCAACATTTTATATAAGGTAACCATTGTTTTTGAGCATAAAAATTCCAAAATAAGCTACTGAGAAATTAGCTATTAGCCCTCCCCCCTCACTCTACCATAGAAAATCCGTGAGCAAAATAAAAGGAAATTGAGTTTTGGTTTCTGCGCGCAGTCCCCTTCCTATCCTTCCGTTCTTGACAGTCATCATGGTGCCGGAGGGATTATAATCTTAAAATTTAAAGTTACTACGAACATAGGTTGCTTATCGAGGCCACAAAACAAATTAGGTCCCTTCCCTTGCGATTAGCCCCCTCAAAACAGACACAGCAGCCACATTATTTATCCGTACCTAGATAAAGTTCCTCACAAAAAAATGGATCCTATACCCTGAATGATCATAAGAAATTCCTCCAAATTATGGGAAACCAAATCAAAATGATCAAAAGGACGTCAATCAAAGCAGATATAAGATCGAGTAGCAACTTATATGGATATTAAAAGCAACAAAATAATTATAACGAGAGAAAATAGAAGATACGAAAAGAAGAGAATCGTATTAGACCTCTCAATCGGTCAGATTGTTCTCCCCTACTTAAAAACTTCGAAAGGTTCCAAACAAAAGATTTCCACCCTACGTGCCCAAACTTTAGTGTATTTAATGTCCTCCTGATCTCCTCTACATTATTTTGGTCTATAAAGCCTCAAGGATGAAACCTTCTAGGATGGGTAGTCACTTTTTAAAAATTTACCAGTTGACACAAAATTAGAAACAAAATGATTGGTGGATTATGTTCATAACCCCCCCGTCCCCCGGAAAGAATTATTAAAGCCATATATCTTCAGTTAAATGAGTTACTCAACGTCCGTTTCTCGGAATTCTCGTTGCCAATTTCCTCATGAAAGTCGTAGAAGAAAAAAATTCTCATAGGTTTCTAAGCCACACATCTGCTGTAGAGTCATGAGCAAATGTTTTGAGAGTAATATTTTTATTTTTCTCATTAGTTTTTTTTTCAAATTTAGGTGATAAGAATAATTATTCCTATATTTAAATTATTGCAAGTTTATTAAAAAAGTCAGCATTTCAAAAATAATAATAATAAACTGTATTCTTTCGCTGAATCAAAAATCGCGCTCTGGTCCTGTACCTTAATAGGGTTAGTTTCAGGCCTCTGATTTTAGAGATTTTCTATTCTATCAAAAGGGTAAAATGGTGACATATATCGGTTGAATAATGTTGTAGTGCAATTATAATATATTTCCTAATAGTCTTTTCTAAATAAACGTTTTAATCTCTTTGAATTCCAGAAATGGTTCTTTACAAAGAAAGACGCGCGACTACTACACCAAAGCGGCCTGAAATGAAAGTAGATAGTTAATAAGGGTATTATTAATAAGACATCAATGAACACCACCTTTAGGATCACTAAACACTCTAAAAAGACTGGTTATATTCTTATGGAGGAATCTCTGAACGCCAAAGCACTTCAAATTAACGCCAAAATTACCTCCTGGTAATGTCTAAGGCCAAGGATCGGATTTTCTCCAAGGCAGAGTCTTTTCTACAAATGTATCAAGTCGAGAAGGGCGGCAAAACAGCTTCACCTCACCAAGAAGAACCTTACGGATAAGCTCCACTTTTTTAGGAATATAAAGAATGGATTTTTGAAGACTGGGATAAAGTGTTATTCTCTGATGAAGCTCACTTCAGCTTGTTTGGAGCTTCTGGGAGATCCCTCGTTAGAAAAAAAAGCGGATGCTTTCACGAATCCTGTATTGTGCTCACCGTGAAGTATCCGGACACTATTCTTCTCCGGGGCTGGTTTTCATCTAAGGGAGCTGGAGCACTAACAATTTTGTCCAAGAATACTGGTATGAACTCAAAATGATACAAATCCTGCCCCATCCGCCCTTTTTTTCCAAAGGTTAAGGCAAGTTGGGGATGATAACTGACTGGTTTCTCAGGAATTCGCCAGATTTCAACTCAATAAGTACTTTTTTGGCGATAATCAAACTGGTGGTTTATAAAGAGAAGCCAACAATTGTGAACAGTTTTCGGGTGCTGAGTCAATAAAATGGAGCAATATCAATCAAAATATCTTCACAAATTCGGTCTCTAGCAAACCAAAGCGAATTGAAGCATTCTTAAGAACAAGAAATATCACTAATATTATTGAATGCGCCAACCATTTGACTGTATTCATTAATAAAATGGGATTTGGCTCTAAATTTTTGTATATTTCACCTTCAAAATAGGATAGAAAGATACTAAAGCAAAATACAACTTTTGATTGCTTCTATTAATTTTCTTATATGAAAAATATAGTAGTCTCAAATTTGGGGTCAACGAATGAGATACATAAACGATATCTGCATAAATTTATAATTCAAACAAGCAATACATAAACTAGTAAGTGTTTCAAAAGAATGTTCTTCCATCAAACCTACCGTTGAGAGAAGCAGATATATCTAACTTTCACTTTTTGTCACCCTCGTGATACTGTAGCGTGCTAGAAGTTCAGGCGAGCGGCTTAAATGCTTTGCTTGAATAAGTCTCTTTTGGGACTCAGGATGGCCGAGCGGTTTAGGACTCTCACTAACGGCTGTCTCGCGAGGCGAGAAGCGCGTTCGAAACTCGTTTCGCTACTTTTCTTTATTTATTTTTCTTTGCGCCCCTTTCCTACTCTAAGCTATCTACAATACCACTTGTTTCGACCTCTAATAGCACTAAAATGCATGCCAATCGGACCTATTTTATCTTGCCTTGATTCTTCTCCAAACTAACGACGACATTGAATGCCCCGAGAGAATTAGAAGGACGTTTAAATGTGTACTCCGTAAAGTTGCAAAGAAAAAGATTAGATTTTGTGTTTTTATTACAAAAAATAACTAAATAGCGATTTTAATTAAATATGAAAAATAATAGGGTAACATTTAAATATGGAATTATTCACTTCGATGAGAATGGCTACTGAGAATTAAATTTAGATTATTGCAATAATTTTTTCGCTTCACTTTAGGCAGTGTGCAAAGTTTTAAATTAAATATGAATTGATAATTATGTTTTTCACTGTATGTTAAAGTTTATAGCAGCACTAGTAAAAAAATTGCTGAGCAATATAGATAGGCTTCGATTGGGCGTCATTTGACCTTGAAAAGCGGTGATGAATAGCTACCAACAATACCAGCAAGATATGAAATGAAAATGTGTAAGACGCAGACTTTAACTTCGAGTCTTATTCACATGCAAAAGATGGAATGGACCTATTTGACACTAGTGAACTTATCTCTGCCTCACCTCGATAAGCATGTTTTATCCTTTCTCAAGGTGTTGTAGTCTGGATGTTGTCCTTTTTGAGAATAATTACGTTTCCTGGTATGTTGCTTCGGGATGAAACGTAAAAGGAGATAGAAAAAAAATACTATCTGCTGAAGAAAAGGAAGATTGCTGGGTTTTTGTGTTTGGTGGCAGGTGGATGTTTTGTACCAAATTTTCGACAATAATGAAGTTTTAAGTGCTGAATACGAATATAACATTTCTTTTTGGGAGAAATGAAAGTAAGTATCTAAAAAAAAGAAATTTCAAACTGTAAAGTTTGGTTTGTCCGATACATTTTGAAAATAAACGAAATGGAAATGAAACGCACTTAAACTGCCATATGATTTCCCAATACTATTGTTCACCCCTTTATTATTTCTTCAAACATTCATTTGTATTTAGATAAAGTATCACATAATATTTTTTTAAACAAATTTTAATTTCTATTTCGTTTTCGCCACATAAATTCACATAAGTAGGAATCGAGCATCTCACGGTGGGTACCGCCGTATTCCAATATGCTTCACCTTTTTTGGAGTAAATTTCAGGGGACTGCTCGTGGGGAGTTTAGCCCTGCGAGAGGATTCCCCTACGATGATCCTGAGTTTCAATCAATTTTGAGGTCTGGGGAGCACAGCGCCCCAGTATATATTCATAGTTGTTAATAGAATAATGTTCTAAACTAGTTCGCATTAAATTTTGTTTTTTTAATACCTCCTTTCATTTCTCCAAAAAATAAATGTTATATTTGTATTCAGAACTCAAAATTGTATTATTAGTGAAAATTTGGTAGAAAACAACCGCCTGCCGCCAAACAGAAAAGATCCTGATTGCTTTCCTCTACCCCTCATCAAAGAGGAAGGCGGAAGCTCAGCCGAAAGTTTCTCTTGGTCGCACGTGAAGGCTGGGCGCCGGTGTTCTTCACACCCTCACTATAAACTATAATGATAATTACACAACTCATATATTATTAGGCGAGAAACTAAAGTGTTTGCTAAATGCGAATTACCCCCAAATCAGAAGAAAGTTATAATTGACCTTTATATCTGTCGAAACCTTCAAGTAATGTTTAAACTGGATAGAAGCGCATAAAGGTCTGTCTCTAATGAGATGCCAAAGTATCCATTAACAACGGCTTTAGTAAAAACTCTCTATATCAGATATATGAAAATAGTAGCAGTTAGTTGTCAGTCTATTTCGGCGATGACCTCATTTCATGCCCTTAAAAAGAATAAGTTGGGCATAGAGAGAAACTTGACCAAAAGATACTTAGAGTTGGAAGGGGGTGTGCATTCATCAGCCCCCCATCTCGGCAATCCATAGTTGTGCTGATGGCAAGGTGGTCCAAGTCGACCAGCAAGAGACTGCCGAGACGTCTGTCTAATAACGATCGCCTAGTGCGGGTCGCCACAGCAGGTTTTGCATTTGCGGGTTGACTCCTGTAGTCTTTGTTCAATTAACTGATTCAGCTGATATTTGAATAACCATATAACCTAGGACACTGAAAACTGTACCAGCATTCTTCTAGTGCAATGACCAACATCCTAGCTTAAAATGCAGCCCCTCTAAACACAAAAATAGTAAAGTAGGTGTTTTGATATAACGAGGATGCAGGAAAGCAATTAAATTATTGACTTTGCATCAGATCGCAACCAATTAGTCATTATTCATTCTCATATAAAATAAAAACAACATAAAGTGAATTTACAATCTAATTAAAACTTAATAGCGGCTAATGGAATTGAAATCCTTGATACGTAACCACCGTGGGGAAGGAGAGTTTAAACTTGGGCGCCTTTGCAATAGAATATGATCACTAAGTTGACCTTCACCAAAGTTATGTTTTAGGATCTATAAACTCCCTTTTGTTGATGCGTAAGTAGCCATTTTTATGATATAAAAGGCAATTTTTTCTGTAATAACTTTTCCCTATCTAAAATGATATGAGTGGCATTCTAGTGCTCAACGTGGTTAAATTCTGGCGCCGCATGAAATAATTGCTCCTATCACCCTTGCTAATGCACACCAACTTGTCTACAAACATTTAACATCACACAATACAGGTTAAAAATATTATAAAATGCCGTTACCCCTAAAAAATCATTTATATGGTACATTGGCCTACACCAACTTGGTTCTCTAAGTTAGTTCAGTTGATTTAGGACAATTTTAATGTGCTGAATCCAGAAATCGCATTAGTTTTGTTCAATTAGGTCAACTGAATTTTATATGTATGTGTATTTTCTATTTATAGGATGCAAAGATATTTCCTATTTCTTTAAATAAACGAATTCTGAAGAGTTTACATGCGGCATTAGAAAATTACGCCCCCCTCACACACAAACATCCAGGCAAGTTTTGAAATCTTAGCTCTGGAATCCGAGTGCAGCAATTAGCGACATCCACAGCTTTTGCGCTTGAGACTTACAAGCAAAATAGCGTTATCTTCGTGGCAAAGGCCCCTCTCCACAAGATCTAAGAAAATCTCGAATCGCCATCAACTCGCTCAAGAAATAGATAGCCACCATCTCCCAATGACTAAAAAATCCTGAGTGTCGACGAAACACTCCGAAGGAAATAATACTCCGTATCCATCAGCTCGCAGGAAATCCCAACCTTCTTTAATCGTACGTGAAGTACTCTAAGGCGTTTAGAGACTAAACACGTCGTTGCATGTTCGGGGAAATTTCACAATACGAACTCCACCAGCAGGAAACTCCCGGACGGGAAGATATTGCGAAGCGTGTCACCAATCGTCAAGTTGAACCAATGTTTTCACGTCAATAGCACCCTTACGACTAGAAGATTACTGACTATCAGAAACTCGATCATATCTTTTCCATCATATCGGCATCATACAAAGATCAACAGCAACAAGAAACCATAATTCGAATTCAGATGGCTACGGGATCGCCAATAAAAACTTATAGGGGAAAAATCTCAACTTTTTCACTAGGTTTTCCAAACCAATATTAAGTGAAAATTTATTTTTTTGTGGCGTGAAGGGAGTAAGATTAGGCGCCGATATTTTTTGCCACTATGAATTGATGGTAAACTTAAAAAGCATACGTTTAGTCGACTGGGAAACTAAAATGTCAATCAGTGTATTAGTAAAAATTATCTTAGACCCCTCAATTTCATTTTTAATTGACGTAATTAAATCGTTTCTCCTCTACTCTTGATATACAGCGAACTGTACAAACCACATAAAAGTGGCGATAAAAGAACTAAAGTGTTCGGTGCTTACCACTTAGAATTTACCTCACGCTGCTCCTGTTGCCAATCGACCTTCGTGCCAGATTCTTCCCGTCTTACACATGCCCTTACAAGATGTTACGGAACACCAAACACTCACATAGATGACAAGGAAAAACGAGCAACATTTAAGTACTCATTGGAAACCAGACCCACAAACGACCTCACACCTCCTACCTACCTCCCAGCAAACAAAAATTCTAGATAGGAATCAGAGGTCAAACACAATCAAATAGATATCTAAAACTGAAAATGCTATTTCCCCACAACCATCGCCAGAGAATAACTTCATCGTGTGGTCACAACCAGACCCCATTTTCCTAGCTCTCATCGTCACTCAAGCCATGGTGTCATTGTTATGTATTCTTATGCCATTATTATGCTTTTTTTTTCTTGCATTAATTTTTCCATCCTGTATTCATTAATTTTGATGTAGCCACAACATATACACGCGTTGTAGAAAGTATTGATATCGCTACAATATATGCCATAGTTCATAAGCCATATTATTGCATCGTAAGGGAATTTGAATTCTTTGAGACAAATGCACTATAAGAACACACCCACAACATTCGATGATTCATAGACAAATAGAGGAATAATAACAGCTTTTTGATAAATTTTTATAAATGGTACTGCTCAAACTATTATAATTATTATAGTTTTTGACTATGTTTAAGGAAATCTCTGATGGAATTTTGTCTCACGCGTCTTTAAAAAACTTTTTTCAATTCTCTTATGTTTTAGGGGCGTCTTTCTTATACGCAGGTTTTCAGTTCAAACCATAACTTTTATATCAGGTTGAGGTAGGTCGAATAAGTGTATTTTGGGTCCTTTATGGGTTAAAAAACCATTCTTCTTCCTAGGCTCCTAAACCAAGCTTGCGAGCATCACGCTTCGGATAATCTTTCAGATTTTGGTGGTAGTTTTCCTATTCATCGTTCCATTGATTCGAACAGATGTAACAACGCTTGTTGCACATAATCTAATCCATAACAAAATTGATCAACCTACATGTTTCAGTTTACTGCGAAACATACCTGCCATTATTTATACCGAGCCACTCAAAATTTGCTTCATAGCTACAAAAATTTAAATCTTTCTCTAAATAAACGTTAGCGTAATTCAGACGGGCTTTCAATTTGTTTTCAATAGAGGTGTCTTAGTCGGACGAAGTCAATGCATTTCCGCTTATGCGACATATTGGACACTATCTTCAAACTAACATATCTTTCATCTCTTTTCTGTTCGTCTTGAGTTTTTTATTAGATCTAAGGAACCTCTACACCATAAGAAGTAGAATTTTTCGAAGATTTCGAGAATGAGAGATTTACCATTCTCTCCAATTCTTTAACCTTTCTGGAGCAAAAGATCAATGAGAAAGACTCGTTGCATAGAGAACATCCAAGGTGCATTATTTTCATATATATATATATATATATATATATATATATATATATATATGAAATGAATAACTCACAAAGTAGCACGTGAGGTTCACAATGAATGCAATGTCCCGCAGGAAAAATGAAAAGGTGCTTCCAAGTACTTTACAACTTTATTCAGTTCATTCTCAAGGATCACTACAAGAGGAAATAATATAATAAGGGTATATATATATATATATATATATATATATATATATATGCTAGTAAAAGATAAATGACCGCCTCTAAGACCATAAATCACCAATGAGGAAGTAGGAGATGGACGGGTAAATTTACATTAAGATTTAGCTATAACAGGTAGCAAGGTCAAACCGAGAGGCAAGAAAGAGTCAAGAACAGAGTCAAAAGGGTTAAAACGATTCAGGGATAAAGCGATAATCTAAAGAGTGATATTAGAAGAGACGATAAGTAAATTGAAACAAAGGGGAGAGGGACAAGGAGAGAGGAAGAGAGATAAAATAATGTCAATACAAAATCAATGAAATAATTAAATTGACACATCGGGTTCCCATAAAAATCAAAATTGCCAAAAAAAATTAGGATTATAAGTCAAAGCGGGACATTGCATGTATATATATATATATATATATATATATATATATATATATATATAATTTTCCTTTATTTTCGGTGTATCAATCACCCATAAACGACCTTTCAAAATTGTATTTGTTTTTTTATGCCTCAATCAAGTACGAACGTAATAACTCGAACTCTAGCCTTCAAACGACCATAGATTATACAATTTTTGATCATTTTAAACTGCGTACATAGAAAAAATTCAGAATTTTAATGTCCTTAGTGCCAAATTCACTCTTGCTATACACTAAAAATATTCTGAAATAAATTCGTTAATTTGCCCCAAAATATTACACTAGATGATCACCCTTACATCATTAATTATTACATTGCCCTTTTTGCTTATTTTTTTTCGGTATTTGAAATCTTCTCTGAGAGCCGTGTGTTAGGGAGCAAACCTCTAGATCAGACATTCACTGCACTCCACTAAAGGTTCCCAACGCGTCGGCAAAAGATGCCGAACACAAAGCTACTGTTGACTCGATTTAGGTGGATTTATTACTCGTATCGTCTCTCCATTATTCATATAATCTTACAAACATTATCCAACTCTCTTCACAGGTTCAAAATACGATAAAAAGCCACTTTTAATCCCCACAAAAAGCAAGTCCAGATACCTATGTATGCGAAATAATCAACTGAAATTAATGACAAAGATCGGCTTATTCTTCTTCTTAATCTTTCGGATTCATACTAGAGTACTTACTTAAAGATGTTAAGTTGGAGGAATTTTTGTCCATAGTTAAACCAAATTTAAAATCAAGTCAAATGTGTAGGGAAGAAACAGAGAGGAGTGACTGTGAAAGAGCACAAAAGATTATATAGTTGTAGATAAAAGGGTTCGGAAAACCCTTAAGAAAGGATAGGGTGGCTAGACTTCCATCCCAGGTGTTTTTGTAGTGGTATTAGTTCGACTGAGACGTGGCTGGGGGATAAAGGGAGAGGCAGAGAAACGCGTGTTCTTTAGAGACGTCGTTCATGTTGCTGTTATTTTATGTATGTGAGTGTGTGGCTACTGGTGTGCATGGAGCGTGGGTGAATATGGTAAGTAGGTTTTGTAAGATATTACCCCAAGTATTACGTGTTAGTCTAGGGGAATGTCTTGTGGGATTGGTGCTCTACGCTGCCCTGAGGGACCGGAAACGAAGTGCACCTCCAGCAGTGTTTCACATCGCAGTCCTTTCCTCCCTGATCTCCTGCCATTACACCAAGAGAGAGGGTGGCGATGCGTTATCTTTCACTTATGTAGGTGCAGGAGTCGAGGATGGTGTAGTGCGGTAAGCTTTGTTTGTTTTAGGGTTGTTCAAATGGTGTTGTAGTGGGCTGAGATAAGGATAACCGAGACTGGATAGTGAGGGCGATAGAAGGTAGGATAGAGAATGTAGAAAGAGAGGTGTGGGCAGTGCGGGCAAAGATGAAAGCAGTGAAAGCAGAAGTAAGAACTACGGAAGCTATGATAGAGGCAGTGGAAAGAAGGGTATGGTTTACGAGAGGAAGGGTAGTGACTACTGAAGGAGGGATAGAGACTAAGGGAGTAGGGGGGGCAAAATAGGAAAAGGGGGAAGGGGTTTGGGTATTTTGGGAACAAGGATAGGGGTAATGTAGTTTGGGGGGTCTGGAGTTAAGGGACTGGAGATAATAGGAGAGACAGTTGCTATGAGAGGGAGGATTTGGAAGGGGTTTGCCTTATTCTGGTGTAAGGAGGAGTGGGGTCGTTCGCTTTAGTTTCTTGTATCAGGGCGAACACCGTCTTGGGAAAGACGATTTGCCCTAATCCATAGATCAGGTTGAGCGTATAATTGTTCGTCGTCCCCAGACAGGTCTTTTGCCACTGCCGAGAGCCCCGTGGCCAGTTCTGTCTTGGAGTTCGTGTGAGTTCCTTGATGGTGTGTGGGCGTATGTATCGGTATGGGCGTGTGTATCATTTGGTTCGGCATATGTTCTCGTGAGAGCGGGCGGAGGCGGGGTGAATGCAGCTGGGGAGAGTGAGGTGTATGAGGTAGTTATGGTGTATTTTGGTCTCCATAGCTCAAAGATGGCATCTGCGTGCTTCTTTAATAGGTATGGATACATCATGCTCTTGGCGGCCTGGATACCATCGCAGTTCACACAGGGTATGGTTATTTTTGCGCGTTCAAAGTAAAAGTATCCCTTTACACCGCATTGTGAACAGACAAGATCGGCCTTACACGAGTTCCTCTGGTGACCAGTCCTGTAGCAACGGAGACACTCGTTTCGACGTAAGTTTTGTTTGTGTAAAGGCACACAGTGTATTTGTGTGCTTGTCTGATATTTTATAACTGCCTAACTTTATGGGCGGGTGGAGTAGCTGTCTTGGCTTGCATCCTCAACGTTCTTTTTTTAGTTCGGTGACGACTTCTTGTGTGAGAAATAACAACCAGAAAGTGTTGATTAGTCTTATGTGTATTTAGGGTTGTTTTATGATTGAATCAGGCAGAGCATCTTTTGCGTGTGTGTGGAAGGGCTGGGCGTCCTTTGAAGACCTAAAATCAATGTCTGTCCCATGTGTATATTAATGGTGTTGGTGATGGGGGTGTTGAATGTACATAATAATCAATGTTTTGGCGTTCTGTAGTGTATATTTTGTTTCTGTATTGTGTCGAGGGCGTAGAGTGATCCCACCACACATTTTGTGTAGGTTTTATACGCGTGAACGAGCAGTTCGGGAGGAGCTGGAGAAATTTTCTCACACAACCATTGACCATACCCCTCGAAATATGAAAGGTGAAAAAATAAGAATGGACCTGGATGGGCTCCTCAAGAGGTGGTAAATTCATGGCGGACTTAGTGATAGATAAGAGCCGAGTTAATAACTCCCATCCGAGTGTTCCACTTTCTTAAGACAAATTTCTCGTTATAAGGTCTTAAATAGCCGATTTTCGGTCGGTAAACTACCAACAGAGGAGGACTGACTCAGAAAATAATAAAACCAAAACAAGCGGTATGAAACTGATTCCTCAAAATCTGCATATTTCAGAAACTTAAACTTCCGCTGAATTGTGCCTTTAATTGTCCCGAAAATAAAGGAGTAACTTTGGGACTGGTGGATGAGCTATCGTATAATGTGGTCTCCCAGTTCGAGGATGAAAGGATGTCATGCTGCACCTGAAGTAGATCAATTATCTAATTATAAGGAAATAGAAGTCAAAGAGGAATATCCCCTTAATTTGCTCCTTAAATTTCTTTCCTCGCTCTGTTCTAAAAATCTAACTCCACCTGTAGTAACGTGAGAGTCCAAAGAATCGGACAAAGAAGTAAAGAATTGGAATATCCGCCAGCCGGCTAGCAGTTGCAGTTAATTAAGTTGAGCGCGGCATAAGATTTAATCCCACCGTGAAAACACTAATCTTCGTTGGAGGCCATTAAGAGCTGGGTCGGGCGACAAACGCTAATCCCTTCTAAGCGCCAGAAGTCTACTGCCAAACGTATGTGCCTTCTAAAGATTGAGCATCAAAAATGGCCGTCATATAAATACCCTGGATTTTCGAGTCCCTGGTTAGATTGAGAACCCGTCACCTTCGGTTCAGATCGTTGTGTCTGTTTCCTCAAGTTCCCCGGTATTCAGTTATACCTCGAGTTCGGATCTTACTAGGCAGATACATCTCTTTTTTAAGCCATACTCTGTTCAAAGCAAGCGTCGAATCGTTTCATCCCTGAAGGATTGGCAGGGATTCCTCTCGTCTCATCTGGACCCCCTCCCCCTTCTCTCAAGGATCTACAGTTTCTCGAGGGATACTTCAACCCGAGCCACTGAGGAGTGTCGAGTTGGAGGTTTTACTTCTCTGGAGCAGATGTGACATCTTCGTTGGAGGCCATTAAGAGCTGGGTCGGGCGACAAACGCTAATCCCTTCTAAGTGCCAGAAGTCTACTGCCAGACGTATGTGCCTTCTAAAGATTGAGCATCAAAAATGGCCGTCATATAAATACCCTGGATTTTCGAGTCCCTGGTTAGATTGAGAACCCGTCACCTTCGCTTCAGATCGTTGTGTCTGTTTCCTCAAGTTCCCCGGTATTCAGTTATACCTCAAGTTCGGATCTTACTAGGCAGATACATCTCTTTTTTAAGCCATACTCTGTTCAAAGCAAGCGTCGAATCGTTTCATCCCTGAAGGATTGGCAGGGATTCCTCTCGTCTCATCTGGACCCCCTTCCCCTTCTCTCAAGGATCTACAGTTTCTCGTGTGATACTTCATGCCGAGCCACTGAGGAGTGTCGAGTTGGAGGTTTTACTTCTCTGGAGCAGATGTGACATCGTGTGTCGTCCAAAAGAACCGTAAACTCGGCTTCTCGTCCCCCCCTCCCCCTTCATCCTCGTCACCATCAGGATATTCAACCTTAGGCCACGTCCATTGGCCTTCTCCATTCCTCGCACCGACCTGCTAAAAGATATTCACTCGAGGGCTGCGTCCGCTGGCCTTCTCCCTTCCTCGATCTGACACCATTAAAGGTAAAACGACCATTTGCTTTAACCTTACGATAATCAACCCACTTTCCGACGTTTAAATATTCCTTCTGTATAACTAACTAGTAATATTCCATTTAAAAGCTGATTAACGAGTAATTAACGTTACCCCATTTCCCTTTAATCTGTATTCTGTCAGAGTTGTTCTTTATTTACATTAACTATATTTACCGTATGTATATATATGTTAACCAGTGACTTATTAAAAATTATGTATTTGGTTTTCATTCTTTGAATATACCTTTGAACTGCAACTTGGCAAACTCAGCTAAACGCTATCAACCCCTGTAGTAAATCGCACTCTTATACATTGTAACTAACGGATTACTTTTACAAATGAACGTACTTGTACGTACTTTAGAGGATATATGTACGTATAACTGTATATATACATATTTCCTTGGTCTTTATCTCTTTCTTCGCAACCACTATATATATATATATATATATATATATATATATATATATATATATATATATATATAGTACAAGAGAAAGAAGAATTGGTCGCGAATGAGCAAATGAGACAAGAAAACGGAGTTTTTTTTA
The DNA here is from genome assembly GCA_963969495.1 of Ceratothoa steindachneri. Classification (NCBI taxonomy): domain Eukaryota; kingdom Metazoa; phylum Arthropoda; class Malacostraca; order Isopoda; family Cymothoidae; genus Ceratothoa; species Ceratothoa steindachneri. Next base: position 9,966,288 of record OZ018339.1, read on the forward strand.
AAGGCAAGAGAAAGGGAGATTAGAAGAACCCAGAATCAAAGGGAGAAGAGGGCGGCACAGTGAAGGCGATCCTTTACCGAGAAGACAGAAATAGCGCTGAGGGAAAAAAGTTTTGAATTCTTGGCCGGAACTGGAACCCGGGTCTGCTGATTGCCGGTCAGATGCTTTACCACTAAGCTACCAGGTACAGTAACTATATTTCGCCCAAAGCGTTACCCCATCAAACCCAGTATCTCCCTAAGCTAGGAACCTCGAAGGAATTTTCAAAAAACCTTTTTCCCTTAACGTTATTTCTGTCTTCTCGGTAAAGGATCGCCTTCACTGTTCCACCCTCTGCTCTCTTTGATTCTGGGTTCTTCTAATGTCCCTCTCTCTTGCCTCTAAAAAACTCCGGTTTCTTGTCTCATTTGCTTATTTGCGTCCAATTCTTCTTTCTCTGGTACTATATGTATTTCTAGTCATCTACACCAAGTTTCTGCATCTTTCTTTTTGTCTTTAAATTTATTTGAAAGGCAGAAAATAAAAATGGCGTAGCCCTGTGGTGGTTGTATTATCACCCGCAGAACCTGTATTTGCTCTTTCTTTGTATATATATATATGAAGAGACAGGAAATGACTAAACATCTTTTTTGACGGACGTTTTGGACCTCAACTAGATCCATCATCAGTGACTAGAGAGAGGGAGGGAAAATATTAACTAAAAGTATTGAAATACATAGTTACAGGGAGCAAGTGAGGACTACCTCGTCCACTCAAAGGCCAGTCTCATTCTATCCTTTCATGCTAGTAGTCCTGTTTAGGACATTGTCGTTACGATGCTTACATATCTGATATTCAATCAACAACATGGCTCCGTATTTAAACAATATCATTATACGTAAAATAAATATCAATTTTGTTTTTAAAACTATTCACACTACTATCATTTACTATCCCCGTGGGGAATGCATTCCATTTATCGATGATTTTAAAGGTGAACTTTTTTAGCTATGTTCGTTTGAAACCTCCGTCGTCCTTTCAGTTTAAAACCGTTGTTCCGTTTTAATACCATCTTACATATTTTTTTCATAGTTTAGGTTTTCAAATTTTTTTAAAATTTTGAATACTTCGATAAGCTCACCTCGCAATTGCCTCGCTTCGAGGGGAGGGAAAGTTTTAATATATTTAATCTTTCAATATATGACTTATTTCTAATCGAGGGACTTAGTTTAGTTGCCCGTCGATGAATTATTTCCATTTTATTGATCTTTATATGTGTATATGGTGACCACAATTGTATCGCGTATTCCATGTGTAGTCTTATTAACCGTATATATAGAAGTATGATTCTATCTTTGTTTTTGTACTGAAAACTTCTTGCAATAAATCCAAGCATTCGGTTCGCCTTCCTACAAGCTTTGTCACACTGTTTATTAAACTTAAGATCCTTTGAAACCGGTACCTCTAAATCTCTTTGTTCGTCCACGGAGATATGTGAGAATTTTTAACACCCATTTTATAATTAAAACATTGGTTATTTCGACCTACGTGCAAAGTTCTACACTTGTCTAAATTGAATTTCATGTTCCATTTATTAGACCATTCAGAGATTTTGTCTAGATACCTCTGATTTAATTTGCTATCGTTTCCATTTAAAATTTTTCCCCAGTTTTTGTGTAGTCCGCAAATTTGGACAATTTACCAGGTAGGCCGATGTCCGTATCGTTTACATAAATACGGAACGACAATGGTCCCACTAATTACATTTTACCACTCCGAAATTTTACACCGTTTAAAACCACGCTCTGATTACGATTACTAAGCAACGACTATATAAGAGGTTGCCCTTAATTACATGAACAAAAAGTTTAGTTAATAATCGCCTATGAAGAACGATGTCGAATGCCTTAGCGCGAAGTCTAAGTAAACTATGTCTAAAAATCTACTTTCGTCATAGCTTTTAATCATGCTGTTGTAAAATTTTAAAAAGATTAATTAAACATGAACGTTTCTGTCTAAAGCTGTATTGACTATCATTTATGATTCTATGCGCTTCCAAATGATCGATCCCCCTATTGCGAATGACGGATTCCATTAATTTACCTATAATGAATGTTAAACTTATCGTTCGATAATTGGTCGGAAGTTCTCTTTTTCCCTTCTTAAAAACAGGAGTTATATTCGCTAGCTTAAAATATAATAGCACGACTTCTTCTTCTACAGATTTGTTAACAAAATTCCTTAGCGGTCCCATTAACACGTTTTGAGTTTCTTTTAAATGCTCCGGATAGATTAAATCAGGTCCCGGAGATTTATTGGATTTCAACATTGATATAAAACTCTATTTCTGCTTCGAAGAATTCGATATCGGTAAAAAGGTTATGCTCGTTAAAGTTTATAACGTCGTTCATCCGTGGTATATTATGTTCATCTTCGTTTATAAATAACGATGCAAAAATGTTATTTAATATATTGCCCACCTTTTCTGTACCTGAAACTAATTCATTATTCTCATTTTTGATAGGTCCTTTGTTTCCTTTATCGAGTTTCTATTGGATACATAATCGAAAAACTTCTTAGAGTTTACTTTCTTTGGCAAGTTGAATTTTATACTTTCTTTTTGCGCTTCGTATTTCCTTTTGACATTCCCCTCGTCAGGCTACGTAAATTTGATTATTTTTTAGTGATGGATTACTCTTATTACGCTTGTATGCACAGTTCCTATCCTTAAATTTGACTTCGACATCATGATTCTACCATTTTGGTTTACTTGCGGCGTTTAGTTTTTTTTTTGCGGAATGAATTACTCGTTTAATTCTCTAAAATGCTCGGTGAAAAAGGATCAGCTCTAATTAACATTTCCTAACATGGATCCCATTTGATCTCTCTAAACTTGCGGTTGAAGCTATTAAAGTCCGCACGTTTAAAATTTGTTATTTTAATATAGTTATTATCCTTGTTACGATTTTAATTAATATCGAACTCTAGTGATTTCTGATCACTGGAACCTATGCCTTCCCCAAGGCATATGATTAACGTTGTTAGTTAGAATTACGTCTAGGATATTTTCCCCTAGGGTTGTTTCGTTGACTAATTGTGTTAAGTAGTTTTCAGCCATAAACTCCAATGGTCTCTGCCCCTCCCCGTCCACATTTAACGTTTCATAGTTAATATTTCTACAATTCAAATCTCCAATTAATAAAGTGAAATTATTTTTAATGTTACTTTCAATAATATTATATAATTCCGTGTGAATCTCGATCTGTTGTGGTGAGGGTCTTTACACTACAAAGATATTTATTGGAAAACCATAAAATTTATTTCGGTGCATATTACCTCAATTTTGGGGAGAGAGTCAATATTAATTTATGTTAAACTTATATTATTTTTGCTGTAGTGTAGTATTCCTCCATCCGGTTTATGCGTACGGTCTTTATTGATTAATTTATACCATGGTAGTTGAAAATCGCCGATAGAGTCTTTCCTAGATGCCTCTACCCATAATTCCGTTATTGCTATAATATCGAAGCTACGTAAGTGCACTAAAAATTTAAATTCGTCGAGCTTACTTCGAATATTACACCCGTTACAGTAGTAGCCATGTAAATTTGTTTTTCGAAAGGGTACATTATTATTACGGCGTGCTGAGTCACTCTTCCCTATGTGCTCTCTACTCTCCGATGCTGTTATGTCTGAAAATTTACAAGAGAATTATTAATTATTCTTCCAAGTCTTGCCGCTCTCACCCTATTTAGATGAAGTCCGTCTCGCCACAATAGCTCCATTTGTTCGTAAAAATCATCTCTCAAATCGATAAAGTACACCTCCTCTTCCTGACAAAGAATTTTAAGAGAGTTGTTAATATCAGATGATCTTCCATTAAAAAAAATCGCTGCCTGCTGGAAAGGATACCTGAAAACGGCACGTTCCCAATCCTTTCTTTCAGCTTTCTCATTGGTTGGTGGTACCTTGCAAGAAGTTCCTCGAACCCGGTAGATAATACATTATTAGTACCGATATGCATTATATAAGCTGTGCCATGGGTATCTCCGCTTGTAACATTAAGTAATTCTTCAAATTAAAAGGCGCGGAAAGAAAGGTAGACCATTAAAATGTATATAAATATTGAGTATGATGTAAAACCTAATGTCGTAGTACGTAAAATTTATTAAAAACAATACCTGTTGTAATTTTGCAAAAAAGGGAAGACAAAGAAATCAATACACACTAACTTCAGTTTTAACAATTAAAAACAAATTTAATGAAGTTAAAATAATAAAATAACCCATTATATATTATGAACAAAAAACAAAACAAACAACTTAATAACAAGCATATTCGGTTGGTCTGTTAGCGGGTTAACAGATTGGTTGTATTTACGGTGAGTAATTATTTAAATTAGAGTTGATATTATGTCTTAATTGAAGACTATATATATATATATATATATAATATCGGGTGCCCCCCCCCCATCCAAATGATGCATTTTTTAAAAAATAATATCTCAGTAACCTACTTCCAATTCATGACAATTTTCATATGCAAGATACTTTCAATCTCCTTTTTTCGAATGCAAAAAACGGAATTTAAATACCTTTTATAGTTCTCTTGCGCTGTACAAAAATGACAACATGGATAAAAAATGAATATCGAGATAAAATATCATTTTATTGTTCAATATTATACAGGAATTTACACGTTCTTATATAAGCCTACACGAATTAACATGTCATATTATGGATATCTTTATTTACAGTTCTCCAGTACCCATAATGACGTTGTCAGAAGAAGATCACATTTTCATTAGAGTTTTTTACTGTGAATCGCTAACAGGAAAACTAGGAAGCGGTAGACCTAAAACAGCTTCAGAACGGAGAAATGTGAATTACATTAACGATGACATCTGCTCTTAATAAGATAAACCAGGAAGTCATTTATCGTAAAGAATAATTGCTAAAAACTTGAATATTGGAAGTAGTTCTGTCCAACGAATAATTAAGACACAAAAGCTGAAGGCCTTCAAATCAATTGTATTTTCTAGAAAAATGGTACTGGTAGAAGAAAAGAAAACTAAAATGAAGACAATTAATTGATAAGTTCTCTGTCGTTGTTGTTACAAATATTGTCTTCATGGATGAAAAAGATTTAACTTTAGAATTACGCAAAACCGCTAAAATGATGTTGTCTACGGACGTGGTAAAAAGTGTGATATTCCGATAAACAGATTGTATCATGAAACTTTAAGATTTTCTAAAAAGGTTATGATATCTACATGGTTCTCCTGAAATGGCAAAACAGATGTTCATTGTTTTGATACTGAGAATAAAAAACTGAATTTTGCCAATTACATTTAACTGATGAAAACAAAGTTGTTGCCTGATTGTTGTCGCCGCTATCAAGAAACTGATTTTAATTTGCAACAAGATGGAGCACTTTCGCGCATACAAGCGATATATATATATATATATATATATATATATATATATATATATATATATATATATATATATATATATCGTTTTTTGCTAGATTTATCCAAGAGGTATTTGACCAAATTGATGCATACCACACACTTTTATTATACTAAGGTGTTATCGCTGTCGGTTTGTTTATTTTAAATCGAAAACTCACACAAGTAGCTCTTATTATTTAGTCAGGTATAGCTTGAAGCATTTGCTGTTTCACTTTTATTAATGTGATGGTAAAACAACACGAAACTATGAGATAGCTAATGGACTCACGGTTCCCTGACTAAGAAAAATGTAATAAACAAAAAGTGTATTTAACAAATATACTGTAAATTAATTAGTATCAATGAAAAATATATAATTTCGGTTTGGTTTTCTCCCAAGTACATATAAAAAAATATTGAATGATGACAAGATTATACTTAAGAATAAGAGTATCTCACTGGGTTAGTATGGTTAGTTGTTAAAAAATATAATTGTTAATGAATATAATTAAAAGATTTAAGTTTCCTTGTTCAAATATTTTCTACGATAACTGGTTACTTGGCTTTGTCGACTGAGCGTTTAGTATCTTTGGCTTGCCACGCAGACCGTTACTAGATTCCGGAACTTTGAAGAACCTTTTTGTCTGCTAACACAATCAGAGCTGGCTTCTAATGAGCACCAAATATGCTTATGCTAGAAGACCCACTTATATCAGTGTTCCAAGCCCAATATCATCTTCAAAATACAATATCTTTCCCAGCATACAAAAGCTCTGTAGAATTATCTTTACTAATGACTCTTAATAGTTAAATGTTTTTGATTATCAACCTCATTCGCTGAAGGTAAATGGAAGGATTAGATAGATTCATTATATTTGAAGGGTATCATTCAAATAAGTTAATTTAACTCCATCTCGGAGGCCATAGGTTTATAAAAGAAAAATATTTTAACTTTTAATACTCTTAAGGAACCAATTTTTATTTAATAGGTAGGTATCTCTTTCTTATCAGGTTAAGAACACTGGAGGTGTTTAAGTGTAAAACGAGAATACTCACCCATTGTTGGTAGGTTAAACAATATCTATACTTACCCTGACCAACTGGAGTTTCTTTCTTCCTTATTAATATTGCCTTAATACGACTTATTGTATTTTATTATTATTTTTTTCTTTTATATTCTTTTTATATTTAAAATTTTATTTTTCTCTTATAATTTTAACATGTGCAAAACATGTTGTGATTAGTGCAGCCTGATAATACTTTCGTGCCTACCAGGGGTTTCCTACCTATACCAATCACACAAGCGAGAAGATGATCACCCTACCTACTGAGTGTGTGTGGTCGACGGGAGCTTCGGGTGACAAAGTCATTTCGATAAAATTCGCATCATCTTAAGAGGCAGAGTAAAGTTATTCCAAGAAAAATCGGTTTTAGTTATTGTAATTTTATTTATATACATAGTTGCTTATTTCTTTCTTGGTTTCACTAATATTCGGAAAACACGGCCCTTATTAAAAATAATTACGTCAGGTTTCCATCTGAAAGAATAAATACCGAATGAAAATATCCCTTTATGTTGTTTATAGTCACTCAATTAACGAAGAAATAGTTATATGCAATTTGCATTTAAATCCAAAGAAATTAATGTTCCATTATATCCCTCACTTCTTAGACCTCACCCAGATATGCAGTTCTTTTTTGTCATTCTCATATGCAAAATAAAATGGCAACCTCAGCGCTTATTCAGCGTAGAATTATGAAATTTATCCTTGAGCTTAGAATTACATCATATGATGACTAAGAAGCTCTAATTAACTTTTATTGCAAAAGGCGTTTGCGTGGTCAACTTACCGAAGCCTTTAAAAGACCTACTAGACAGCCTTACTAATATAACTTTTTGAGATACTTTTATAGTTAAATAGTAGCCAAGACACTAAGAATAATTGATTTAAACTTGTTAACAGAGGATATATAACTACTATAGCACAGAATTATTAATGGTATGTTTCTCTCAAGTATGCAATAACTTACCCTCGAAAGATGTTGAATCAACACAATTTCATTTGTTATAGAATAACTTCGTTCAAGTAATCCTCAACATAGAAACTTGCTGTTCAGGAAGTCTGTAAAAATGATATTGAATTATTTGACTACATTTCAAACTCAGCCTTCATGTTAAAATATTGAAAGAAACTTAAAGTTATGCACATTATTATAGGGCAAAGAAAGGAAGACATCATCAACATACCCAAGCTAAATTAAAACCATTAACCATTAACCATATATTAACTATAATTTTAAAAATTATTTCGGACGTCGCAGTATTGGATAGCCTCATATCTCCCAAAGAGCTTTCTACTTTGGAACGCAGGCGAAAATGCATCGGTCAAAATGGCCCAATGCGGCGAATCTTAAAGTCTATTAATTCAATATTGATTCGCTTCCGAATAGATATTCCTTATAGGCGAATAAACGCCTGCCTGTGGCAGCAAGCAAATAAGCTTTAGAGCAAAATATGGTAAGATTACCCAGTTTTACACAACTTGGAGCCAACAGTTAACGACTTTTTTTACGTATAACCATGAGACACTCTCAAATGACATCGAGTGGGTATACCGAGTTAATTTGGGTCGACAATCCCGTTACATTTTTATTTAAAAAAGTTTAATTCAAATTCGCGACAATCATGTCTTCATTCGACCAATTTAAATTACAAGATTATCCGGAAAGGACCTTCTTTCCTATATACAATAAGGAGAGAGAGCCTAGAGACCGGAAGGAAAGGATAGAGGAGAACGAGAAAAAGAAAGAGAAGAAAGAGAACGCATCCGACAACATGAATAGAGTGAGGAACGAAACGCTCTCCATCAACTCGCGGAATGACGTCACCAAACTGCATCAATGAAGCTCCCCGTTTACAAGGAAGGAGAAGATTTCGGGTCCTATTTGATGCATTTTAAAAAGATCTTCGAGCTAAACCACTGGGACATTGAAGCGGATGGTGTCGCTAAACTCTTCCCGTTGCTATGTTCTAAGCTCCGAGATATTTTCATATCCCTTCCGCCGGAGGTAACCATCGATTATTCGACGTTGAAATCGAAATTGTTAGCCGCGTATAACATGACGCCCGATTTCCACCGCGTCAAATTTCGTCACGGCCGTATAGAGCCCAGCCAAACTTTTCGACACTTTGGGTATATGCCTCAGAAATTTTCAAATTCTGGGTCGATTCTTCGAAAATTTCCCACGAGTATGAAGCGTTAGTCGACTTCATTCTGAATGACCAGCTTGTGGCTTCGCTTTCTTCGGAGATTCCATCATTTGTGAAGAACCAGAGGTGTTACACCTTCAAGGAATTCATCCAAGAAGCCGATGTATTCGCCGCGAGCCACAATTGCTACCCTAAGGAAGAAAGAAAGTCTGATCCATCGTCCCTCAAAGGTAAAATTGGCCTAAAATTTTTTTGCCCCGTAACCCTAGTAAGTTTATTAAAATAAATGGCCGCTCCAAGCACATAAATTTTTCTTCATCAGAACCCCGTGATGTCAAGCTCGGTGGCAGTGATCACCAGCTAGTTAGATTTAGCGTCAAGATCCCGAAGGTAAGGTCTGTTGCCAGTCAATCAAAGAAACTTGACTTGAGAAGAGCAGACTTTGCAAGCCTTCGAGCTGGACTGACTGACGTGAGGCTAGAAGTGTGCGATGCCGTTGAAGACTCGTGGAATTGTTTCAAAACCACATTCATGAGTCTTCAATCGCGTTTCATCCCTCTGAAATGCCCCCGTCTGTCTTCTGTTCAACCTAAGTGGTTTAATCGAGAAATCGGCCAACTGCTTAGGGAGAAGAGAAATGTGTACCGGCAATCGAAGATCTCGGGTGACTTTGACGAATACCGGAGGCTAGCCAGGAGAGTGAAGTCCAGCATAAGGGCGGCTTAGCGGTCTGAGGAACTCCGAGTGGCGAGACTCTGTAAAGAGAATCCCAAGGAGTTTTTTGGATATGTGAACAGCCGTAAACCAATCCGTCGAACGATCGGCTCTTTGAGGAATGAGGAGGGGACATTAAAGCATTCAGATGCAGAAAATGCTAACCTCCTGAACGACTACTTCTCTTCAGTGTTTACTGAAGAGTGTGGTCCCATTCCCCAGCCGACGGATTCCTACTCGGGGGAAAAGCTGGAGGCAATGGACTTCACCGAAGGAGAAATAAAGAAAAAGATCGCTGACCTAAAGACGAATAAGTCCCCTGGACCGGACGGGTTTCTACCTAAAGTGTTGAAGGAAGTGTGCGATGAAGTATCACGACATCTGTGCGCTATCTTTAACATGTCAATCCGGACCGGATGCGTTCCTAGAGACTGGCGTGAGGCGGAGGTGACTCCTATCTTCAAGAAAGGAGACCGAGACCAACCGTCGAACTACCGACCTATCAGTCTGACTTCGATAGTCGGTAAACTCATGGAAAGCATCATGGTGGACAAAGTGACGTCGTATTTAGAGTCAAACCTGCTACTGAGGAGTTCCCAGCACGGCTTCCGAAGGCAACGGTCATGCCTGACAAACCTTGTGGAATTCTTCCACTTCGTTTTCAGTGAGCACGATCGGGACAAGGCGGTGGATGTGGTCTACCTAGACTTTCAGAAAGCCTTTGATAAGGTACCACACCGCCGCCTTCTCCGGAAACTGCGAGCGCTTGGCATAGACGGAAAGGTAGCCGGCTGGATCGAGAACTGGCTAAGTGGCAGACGGCAACGGGTGGTGGTAAATGGACAGTCTTCTGAGTGGGTGCCCGTTACTAGCGGGGTGCCTCAAGGTTCTGTCCTGGGACCACTACTATTCATCATCTACGTCAACGACATGGACGGTGACATGGTTGCCAAGATTTCCAAATTTGCCGATGATACCAAGCTTGGTATGAACGTTGCAAAGGATGGAAATACTGCCCGCCTGCAGGAAGATCTTGGGAAGATTGGGGAGTGGTCGGACACGTGGCAAATGCCTTTTAACGTAAACAAATGTAAAGTGATGCATATCGGCCACAGAAACCCCCAATCTCAGTATATCCTTAAGGGCACTGCTCTTGAATCGAGTGAGACTGAGAAGGACTTGGGTGTAACAATCACTAGTGACCTCAAGTTCTCGAAACAGTGCATTGAGGCGGAGAAAAAGGCCCAAAGGATGCTAGGCTATATTAAGCGCCAGTTTGGTTATCGGAACCAGGAGATTGTACTGTGCCTGTACAACTCACTTGTCCGACCGCACCTGGAGTATGCCGTACAATTTTGGAGTCCTTCATTGCGAAAGGATACCGCGAGATTGGAACGCGTACAAGCCAGGGCAACCAAGCTGATTCCCTCTATCCGACATAAAAGTTATGAGGATAGACTAAGGGAATTAGATCTGTTCTCGCTGGAAACCCGTAGACTGCGTGGTCAGCTCATCGAAGTTTTCAAAATACTTCGAGGGTTCGACAATGTTGACTACCGGGATATTTTCACACTGAGTGAGAACAGAACGCGCAATCACGGCTTCAAACTTGAACTGAAGCGTTACAACCGCAATCTGTGTGGAACTTTTTTCACTTACAGTATCTGCGGTAAGTGGAACGCACTTCCAGTGGAAGTTGTCAACAGTGAATCTGTTGACCAGTTCAAGTCAAGACTAGACAAGGTCTTGAAAAGTGGCCGTTTAGGGACGCAAAACAATTGAGCAGCCTTGTGCCCGCTCGATTGCAAGTCCAATGGTACCCTCTTTGAATGGACCGTAAGGTCTCCTAGGGTGCCTTTTTTCCTTGTTGTTACTCCTTGTTGTTACTCGTCAAATCTTCCTTAGTCATACTTCCTCAGGAAGCCCATCGTGTGTTTTTCCTATGGTATTGAAGGACATTTGAGGAAAAACTGCCCTCAGAACTCCCAGTTCCGTCCTAGTTGTGTTAATCAAGTGCACCAAATTTGTGCTTCCCTCGCGCCATTACCGTCGCAAGTTGAACCGCCTCCATCTCCATCTGCTCCTCCTGCTGTTGGCCACCAGGTGAACCTCTTGGTAGAGAAGAGATCCCTAGGAAGCTTGAAGTTTGAGACCGGATCAGTAAACGGTTGCGGGTCTCCTCCACCCTTGTTCGGGATACAGGGTGTACATGTATTATGGTATCGGACGATCTGCTCCTCCCGATCGCTCTGAACCATGATAAATTTGCGGTAGTACATGACTACCGTGGGCGTACAAATCGATTCCCCATCGTAAATAGCTTTATTGAATGCCCGTATTATACCGGCTGGGCCGAAGTGATAGAGGCCCCAATGATGCTCTGCGCTGTTCTGTTCGGACAAGTGCCCATATTTTACTTCCACCCCTGTGGTTCAATCCAACCTCCCACACTCCCAGTCTAAAAAGAAAGCAGAGGCACCTGTTCCCCTTGTAATCCCCTGCGACTCCGAGTTTAGCGTTATTCTGAATAATGAATTCGCTAAAGAGCAAAAGGACTGCGATTCCTTCCGACCCTCCAAAACCAAAGCTCATAATAAGATTCAGGATCCACCTGCGGAAATAAAGTCGTTTCCTACGTCGTGAAGAACGACCTCCTGTACCGCGCATGATTGGAAGGCAATAGTTCCGATGCCCATGCCTTGTGCATACCCTGTTCGCGGGTCCCCCTCATAGTAAAGACGGCTCATGATTGTCTTTTCTTTGTCCATTTCACCCATACTAAAACAGCTCAGAGAATCTTTAAGTATTTTTATTGGCAGGGTGCAGTAAATGAGATCCTTAAGTATTGCAGTTCTGTAATATCTGTCAAAGGACAACTGCAAAAGGGAGCATCAGACCCGCTCCGGTCCAGAAGGGACCCTCTATCACACCTGAACCCTTCGCCCGTGTGGCAATCAACCGGATCGGCCCCACTCACCCCCTAGATCTGCTAAATGTCGTGCGAGTGGCTTACATTGAACAGGACAAGGAGAACCCCTTGTCCACCTTGCCCAGCGCTACTGAAGCCCAGTAATTTGGCTTAGACGTTAACGACCAGCTTTATCTCGAGTCGAAGAGTCAGCTGTAGCAGCTAATGAGTTACTTTGGAGAAGTTATTTCTGAGATTCCAAGCTGTGCGCTCAGTTCGAGCATGATATTAATTTAACTACCCTGGAGCCTATTCGTTTTAAGCCGTATCCCCTTCCCATCCATTTAACAGAGTTCTTCGACGCAGAAGTTACTAAATTGAAATATAATTTCTGCTCCCCCCACTGTTTTGGTAAAGAAGTCCGACGGGTCATATTGGCTGTGCTTCGATTTTCGGAAACTTAATTCGGTGACGGCCTGTAGTAATTACAATCGCATGATGCGAAGAATATTAGGCAGGTTGGCAAACGTGACTTTTTATTTCAGTAACATTTACGTTGCAACTCGAGAGTGGGACCTTCATGTGATCGCCTCCAGACCCTGCTGCGTCGCTGCGCGAGCACGGTCTTACAATCGGCCGGAGAAGGTGATATTTTATTATTGTACGATCGACTACCTTGGCTTTCACATTGGGAACAACCGTTTAGCCTCCCCGCCCAGGAGGACCAAATCGGCGCCATTGTAGAAATACCCCGTCCGTCCAATAAGATGCAGCTGATATTCTTCATGGGGTCTGCTTCTTTCTACCGCCGCTTCGTCCCCCATTTCGCTTCTTTCTCGGCCCCTTTGTGTGATTTGCTGAAAAAGAAGTCCCCGGAACACTCTTGTCTGGTCCCCATTAGCTCTCTCCAACTTCGAAAAGCTGAAGGGAAAATTAGCTTGCGCCCCCATTTTCCGGGTCACCAATCCTAAGAAGACGTTTGGTATCAGAATCGATGCCAGTAATGAAGTGTTAGGATGTGTTTTATTACAGTATAACGATGATGACGATAGTTACCTCGTCGCCTACGCGATCCGTAAGCTTCTCCTGTGCGAAAAAAATTATGCCGCCATTGAAAAGGAGGCTTTGGCCATTATATGGGCGTTCAAAAATTTTAGAATGTATTTATTAGATAAATAGTTCCTTGTAGAGACGGATCACCAGCCCCTCTCATATTTGTAGTTTATACCTCCAGAAGTATCAATTTAAAATTAATTATATAAAAGGAATTGCATTGCGGAAAGCTTGAGTAGGAACCCCTTATAGCCTACCCAAACTAATCTAGGATTAATTTTAGGCTTGCAACTGTTATGTTTAAGTTTGTTCTTCTCGTTTAAAGTGTATATATTCTGACAACAAATCTCTCTATTCACAAATAAAGACCGTTCCGATAAACCTTTATATCGTTCGGATCAATTAATTCCTTGTATTTTATATTTCCCTTTGGTATTTTTGCTATTGTGTTTCTTTAAATCTTTTGTGTATGTTACTTATTTCTTTATTTTTGTGTTGCTCTAGGTCGTTATTGCCCTTAGGTGATCAATCCATGTTTGAACTAATGTTAGTTCTTGTAATCCTTGTTTTCTTGTTGAGTTCATTTGATCCTTATGTTCCTTGTTACTTTTTGTACGTAAATATGTCCGAGCCACAAAAGCGTGACCCGTTCAGGTATCCCAAAATGGTCCCTCTGCCCCCAGGCGGTCGGAAAGATTTGAGACCATTAATACCCATCCAGCGGTTGAATGTCACTTTTTTTCTTTTCATTTTTCAAATTAACATCTTCGGAATGGAGAAGTGTCGAGGCTCCTTTCGACCTATCGAAACCACAAGGGCCGGCTCGAGGTCAGTCCACGTGAGCGAGGACCGTGAGAACAGTCATAATATCGAACTGCTTTCCACGATAAACGAGGGATTGAAATCTCAAACGCGCTCTTCTGTCCTCTCCCAGGGTTTTATCAAGAAACCTCCGCGGGAGTGTTTCCCATCCCTCAAGGGCCGTGTTGGTACGTGAAGAGATTCTCCCACACCCTCACCCTTGCCGGAGACAGTAACCGATCTGGCTGTTCCCTATATATTGTTGGTCCCAATAGGGTGTTGACAGTATGGCCTGCCTTTTACAACGAAACACGTCATTCTCGACCGCGCTTCTTTTTCTGAACGAGCGGAAGGCTAGAATTATACCAAAGGATCTGAGCCCCAGTCGTTTGGCCCATCCTTGGTTTAGGTACATTTCGTTTGTCACAAATACTCCCTCCAGTTAGCGTTACTACTAGAGGTTAAACTCCCCGTGGTTAAAGCCCTTTGAATATCACTCCAATCCTCCGTTTGATCTCTTAAAGCCTCGAACCCAAGCCAGGCTGATACGAATCATTTGTAGCTATTCCGGCCAGTCCTCCCTGAGTGTGTTTTTACAGGTGCTCTTATCGCCTCTTGCTCCCTCACCCCCGTAGAGCTTGCACTGAGTAGCTCTTTTAAGCTCGGTTCTTGTATTCATCGAGTATCTATTTCCATTATTTTATATAATCTATTCATTGTGTATAACTGTGTCAATATCAAAGTATATTTTGTTCCTTCTTTTTCATAAGCCACATAGCCGCAGCCTTCATTAGTTAATATCGCCAACTGCACTCAATCTTTGGAATTTAAAATCCTTAGCACTCGTCCCTCCTCCCCCTTCACTTAAATCCCCCATTTCTGTCGTGACCAAAGTAGAATCAAGGTCACGCGTTGATCTTGAGCGAACACGCCTTTTGGGTAGAAGTGACGTATATATCACGGTCACTCTACGACAATTTTGAATACAGTATTTTGGTTGCTTCAAGTGAGCTCCATTTATAAAATATGTGAGGGGGGATATGCGATTGATAAATAATGCCGAAGTTCCGACGGACGGGTATATAAAAGAAAGAGAGGGTGAAGTTGTTTTCGCAATCAAATTTAAAGTTGATTCAGGTGTGATGAGAGTTCAGTTGAGTGAAGAACTGATCTAAATTTCTTTTTGTTTTGTTTTTTGTTCTTGCCAATTTAAAAACAAGTCTTTCTCGAATGTAAAAGAGCTTCACTTCGAGTTGTTGCTGTTGTGTTGTTGTGGTTCGTTTTCTGATTCCTCTCTTCTTTTTCCCCTTTTTTTTACCATGCCCTATGGCATGAGTCAATTCCATAAATACCCTTTATTTTGTTCAGTTTTTCTTTTAAAATTTTTGATTATCATCAGAATGCTTTGAAAATGAGGGCACGTTGCTTTAATGACAACGATCCATATAAGGGGTCGTTTTGTCATGGAAACAAGGTCCTCTGCTTCTGAGCTGGTCAGATGTTTAAATCTATGAGCGACAGGGCTTGAATCCAGAGAATTACACACGATTATTGTCGCGTGGTCAAATAGTACATTGCTCAGTGCTCACTTGCACACATTCATTCAAAGGGTCAATCCATCTTCTTTGTGGGCAATCCACTCCTGTTTTTCCATCTAATAGATCGCCCCTTTACTAAAATCGATGTTTACTCTAGAATCTTTTTTTCACCTATCTATTACTCTTTCCCTTCACCTTTTTCTCTTTCTCTCTCTTTCTCTTACAGAAAACAAGCTCCTTGATTTCTTCACTTGATTTGATTTCACTCATGATCTTTCTTTCTTTTATAGACTTGTCCTACACGCACAAATATATTAAGTTAGTGTTAAATTATGCATTAAATAATGCATAATATGAAAGCATTGAACATTTAGAATAATACTAATACCAATAGTTTAAATCTTATTCTATTTCCAAACAATTTCCACATTCCAAGATATCGAAATTCTCGACCATATTTCAGTCCTACATCAAAAAAATGCCTTAAAATCTGTCCAAATGACTACAAGTATCGGAGTCAATTCCCAACTCGCGTTCAAAGGTTTTCTATAGTGTACACAATCGCTAAACATCCAATATTGATTACAATTTACTCCAAGATGCAGATGCTCACACAAGATCTTCACCATGCAGAAAAAAGCAAATTTGATTTTGACTACGCATAAATGATGAGTATATGTGCAAATTAAATATACATATGAATTGAAAAGTATTGGTTGAATTTAGTTCACATAAAAGCGGCTCTGATCAGACAAAGGACAAATTCCTAAAACGTC
The DNA here is from genome assembly GCA_963969495.1 of Ceratothoa steindachneri. NCBI lineage: Eukaryota > Metazoa > Arthropoda > Malacostraca > Isopoda > Cymothoidae > Ceratothoa > Ceratothoa steindachneri. The sequence continues at coordinate 9,982,720 of OZ018339.1, forward strand.
CAATGGCACAAATGTTAATGATTGGTAAACAGAGGTATGATGGAGTCTCTCATACCCACCTCCTGATAGGGGTTTCCGCGGACATGAATGAGAAGTTTTTTTATTCAAACTGGCACAATATTCAATAGTTCGTAGCCAAATCAAAGGATATTAATGATTAAACAATCAGATTAAAACTACCATTCTTTCATTTCACCTTTTATAAACATAAAAAAATAAGGACGACAATTTATAAATTCTAAACAACTCATTAAAATTACCATAAATAGTAATAATATAATCCAGTACGAAATTAAAAAATCGATACTTGATTACAAAGATCAAATGATGAAAAATAAGAATTAAGGATTTGTATTAGCCTAATTATACCCCTTCCCACACAGCTCTAAAGATTTTTAGTTGTAGTACACCAAATTCTTCTCATTTGACACTGGTTATATATGATCTGGACATATGATCATTATATTCTTTCATTTCTCGCTCTAATATGCAAAACTTTTCATTTTTCTACATTGAAACTCATTTATCAGTTCAATGAATTACAATATGTTTATCGAATTTACAACCGCCCTTTTTCCCATAAAATTTAGCTCATTCCACCGAGCTTTGCATTGCTCCAAATATAGATATAGGCCTCAGCGAATTATTCATATATACATTATATATATATTTATATATATATATATATATATATATATATATATATATATAATATATATACTGCAATATATCTTTACATTTAATTAATTGAACTGTATATAAATTTTGTGTTATTAAAATCGATCCTATGATCAAAGTTTTGCATATGACTGAAATGACTTGAAGAGAGGGCACACCACCTAATCGGTATCAGCGTCGCGTTCTTTAATCTTCTTCGAACAAAGAACAGATTCACCAATGTCCGATGTCTTGCAATATTTTCATGAGATCCGGTAGTCTTCGGAGTCTAGTTTGAGGGATAAAATCGGCTCGACGTATTTCTTACCTTAATCTCATATTAAGATGGTATCTTAATGTTTTTATTTTTAGTGTAAGATTTTAAGGGGTTAGAGAGGGTGCAGAGGGGAAGGTTTTGTATTTTTCGAAGTCATCTTTTTCTTGTGGTTGAATACATTAAAATAGATTCTAACTTTAGAATGGCATTGATTTATAAAGTACACTTAATTTAGATTTTTAATGATCTTAATTACACTTCGCACTTTATTAACCTTCGCCATTCTAAGTCCAGAGTCCAGAACCAATTAGTATTAAATGCATTAGTATGAGAAGGAGAGGGAGTTAGGGGGAAAATCGGGTAGAGAGAGAAAGGAGATGGAGAGAGTATATGATAAACAGAGTAAATGAGAGACAGCGTATATGAGAGAGAAAGGTTCATCAGAGAAAGAAGATCAATGATAGAGACATCCTCTATGAGAGAAAGATGTTATATGAGAAAGAGGAGGGATATGAAAGAGAGAGTGTTATATGAGTGAGAGAAGTCATGTGAAAGAGAGGGTATAGGAGAGAGGATATGATAGAGAAGCTGAGTTAGGCTATGAGAAAGAGAACGAAAGAAGGTGGTAAATTATCAGAGCCTTTTGAAAAAGCCTCTTGAACCTGAGATATTTCTTAAAGTTTTTATTTCTGTTTTATTGGTAAATGTGACGAAATTTCAGATTCTTTAATGTTCAGTATTTTGTCAAAAAAAGTATAAAGTTAAAAGTATATTACCAAAAATTAAGGAAATATACATTAATGATAGATATATGTTATTTTCTCAAATAAAGTTGAGGGTCTCGTAAAGTACTTTTGATAGGTTTCTATTAATTGTTAACAATTGGAGAAAGAATACTTGGTTTAGCCCAAAATGCTCTAGGAAAAGTAAAAAACCTCCAGGAGCTGTAATTGTTTCAAAAGAAACTACTACAATAGTGTAGTATTTTGAAGGATCCTGAGGAGATGTGCAGAGAAAATTAGAATAAAATTTCCAAGACCAGGAAATTCCCTTTTAAATTAGGCAAACAAATATTTATCTTTTACTCCAAATAAACTGAAAAGAGTTAAATAGCATTTTTTATTAATATGCAATATAATGCGTGAGTTTAATATTTTCTAAAAACCATACCTAAAGTTCTTTCTAGTTCCTTTTCAGCAATGAGTGTCTTTCTGGTAACTATTGGTAAAGGTTCAGGTTGGCGATGAATTGGTAAAGATACCAAGGTACCATACGGCAGAAGCATAATCCAAAGATTTTTCAAACAAGACTCATTCATTAGATAGGTGACTTTTTTCTAAGGTGACGACTCATTGCATACATGCCCGATAGGAGTCATTTTGTATTTCTGCAATCCATTAAATATTCCTCTAGTTGGTTCACGAAGTAATTTACTTCACATGAAGCAGCTAGAAAAAAATTATGCAAAAGAGTTAAAATATAATAATAAAAGTCCATAATAACCAAAACAGAGTTTAAAGAAAGCGAGCATGGTTATGGAACCATGATGTTGATATGGTACAAACCAACTGCTGTAATAGCATAAAAAATACGCCTCGACGTAGTTGCTACTCTGATTAGGGCTAAAAGTAGTGTGTAGCAGAATGAGGTCAAAGGGCGACCACGAGTCCTTCTGTACCCACGTGGATCATGAGATCACCGCATGGAGCTGTGAAAGCATGGCTGATCTCGGGTAAGGATGCAGCCTACGCCGTTTTCACATGCCCAGCTGTATTTGCCTAGGGACCGAATTCATCGTCTCTCACGGCAACCTTTCAGCAAACATTCTTGCCTTATACCCCGAGAGATCGATGGACATTCAAAGCCAACGTTATCATAATTCCCCCTTCGCCCGAAGGAGTCGCTGACTTTTCTCCAAAATCGCACGCGTCTGGAGGGCCGTCACAGTCACCTCACCAGGCGCCTATATAATCCTTCGACTCAGTTTAGTGAGCAACACTGTTAGAATTCACACCTATTTCAGCGAACGAGATGAAGCACGCTCGTCTCCCCACCCCCCCTCTCCAGCGGCGATTTCGATTCGAGTCGAAGGCTAAATCGATCCGTGAACTCTGCCATAGTTAATCGACAAGTATCTGACGAGGATTCACAACTCCGAAAGCTCGACAAGTGCTCCCTAATCTGAAGCAAGAGGTAACCTGACTTCTTCCGTTGCATTCATCGAACCCCAACTGGCCCCTTTTTGGCAACCAGCACGTAAGGTAATCGTAACCGTTGCCGCCTGCAGATTGATCTTGAATCTGGCTTACCCCATTGCTCCATTATTTGTGTAAACGCCCTGGTTTAAAATCCCCCTTTAAATCACCAAAATAAATTTAACCTCTTTAATCCCTTAATTAACCTACCTGTATCTCGTATGGACCTTTAATCCCGTCTGCGCGACCATTCCCTTTAAACCCAATATTTGTGTAAATATAAATATCATTTTTGTTGTTATTAAAGATATATTTTCGTCATTCTTTTTCTTTTGCAACTCCAACGCGTACCAGCTACCTGTTAGTCTTTTGCCAACTTGCAGTCTCAAATATTTGTTTTAAAAGTACCCCGCAAAGTTAATAATAAAACATCCACACTGAAGTCCAACACAATTTCCCTTTTCACTAGCGGTCTTCAATTACCTTTGGCCCAAAGCCACTAATTACTTACGTATATATATATATATATATATATATATTATATATATATATATATATATATATATATATATATATATATATATATGTATATAAAGTCTGGCCATTCCATACATACATGTGCAGGATATTAACAAATACTTTCTTGGATTAAAATTGTATTATTTTCAACTAATTTTAAATATTTTTCAATATAACAGACATCAAACAAAAATTGTTGATATTTGTTGATCATTAATTCTGTCGGACAAACTAATTGTTGGGTATCAAAATTATTTAATATCAGATATTTGTTTAAACGAATGTTTCCTGAAGTAAGTTGTCGAACCATCCTAATAGCGGCTTAGGACTAGTTTTTTGGAATTCGTTAATAGAAAGCGTATACAGACTCTCCGGTCCGGAGGCATGATGAAACTTCAATTTTGGCAATATTTAGTAACAAATGTGTTAATCAAATATGTTTCTTGGTTAAAAACATCATTCTAAGGGATCCTGTCACTTTGGCCAAATTTCTTATCGTAAATTAAAGCAGCGCGATCGCTCATGTTGAGAACCATCTTCGTTGTTGTTGGCCTAACTTAGATTGGTGCAAGAACCTCTTTGTAAATCAATGAGAAGATTTACGGATTTTCTTTACTGCTTTTTGGAATAGTGAGTAGTGTAATTGAGAACTCTTAATAACGGAGATTAATATAACTTCTTGTCAGATCGTTGTGGACACTTTATTTGCGATATTCATCTGTTTATAATTTCTGCCCACTACCATTTCGGCTGTAAATGAATTCCAGGTTCTCTTTAGGTAAGAATTTGTAGTTGGATAACATAAACATTTCTTGAAACTATTCCGACCTTGTACTAATATTTCCTTGATTAGTACTCTTATCTAAATATTTTAGTTCTTTTGATAGCAAATTCTAGAATTGATGGATCTTCCTGATTTATTATATTCCTTATCCAGTATCTTATAAGTAGTTCCAAATTTACTCAGCATGATCATGTGAAGGAACATATCCCTCATCAAGTCCCCATCAACATATACACACCTACTAAGAACAAATCACTCCTACAAATATGACTACAAATTTGACTTTTTTTTCTACAAAAATGGCAGTGAAACTAACTTCATTGATTGCAAAGGGATTTATTTTATGCACCAACAACGAGCAACTAATTTACAGAGTCTTGGGTTACTTTGTAAGAATAATTGCCATGTGGGAGCCTTGGAAGGGCCGAGGCTTCAGGAATAAACCTGGAGATCAAATCTGCACGGTGCTTGTGCATTAGGCGATATTCCAAAGAGGGACCTTTTTTCGGCAGAGCACTGCAGCCTTACCCTGCTCCAGTCCTTCTGGATCATTTCCTTGCCACTGGACTCTGCAGGGATAAGTGAAGACGGTGGCCTGAAGAATGCACACCTACTTTCCACCTTAAACATCATCGTGCAAGTTATCACTCCAAGCATTGCTCATTTATCCACACATTCTTGCAATACCCTATCCACAATGCTGACATAGCCCGACGTGCAAGAGGACACCAACAAATACACGAACCCCGTATCTGAATGTCTGTGGAAGAGGCTATGCCAAACTTGGCGGACTCCACACCCATCAACGATCTCACCAAAGACGATAATCATCAACCAAACATCATCAAAATCATCTATGTATGCAGTCATGTCGTCATCGGCAACGATGGACAACATTAAGCAAGTAAGTAATAACTGGTAACACTGAAGGAACAACACTGCATTGGACCATTTCAATGAAGTCACAACCAGTTGTGCGAAGGTGGGATCTTGGCTTTAGAGATACGATGTTTTCTCTTATTTATTGACTGTCATTTTTTCATTAATGTGTTTTAGATTGTTTATTAGTTATTAAATTAGTTTTATTTTGTGTGCTTTAGGTAGTTTTTTAACTATAAATGAATTGAACCAAAATGAGTAGAGTGATTTAAGTCCGCGAAAAATTGGACAAATAAACGTTCTACTGAAAGAAAATAAATTAAAACTGAAAGAAATACTGAAAAAATAGGTGTTTCAACTCGAATAGTCAGTGTTATTACGAAAGAAAATGATAATAGTCAAGATTTAAATTAAAAAAGGGTTGGAAAATGTGGTCAAAAAAGAAAAATAACTCCAAGAACAAATAGAAAATTAATACAACAGTCTCTTAAGAACAGACAAACATCTTGCAGGAAGATTTCTATTGAACTGGAAGCAGAGGGTGTTAGCCTTGCCCCAAGAACAGTGAATGACAGGCCTTTGAAAGATTAGACAAACGCAAACAATGATGAAGGCACGATAGTCCTAACCAAAGAATCGACTTGATGGGTATCAGAACAGTGGGGAAAGGTAGGAATGACACATCTAGCAAACCAGTTACCTGTATTTCATTAAAAACATTAATACCTACTAACTTTAACAGTGCAGAATTTTTGTAATGACACCAATCTTTTCGAACCATAAAGTTTATTTGATGATTCATTATTTCAATGGCTTTTCCAATACCTCTATGGCTGTTCAACTACTTATGTTGTATTTTCTACTATTGCAGGTAGTTTTCTATGACGAATCAACCATTACAGTGCTAGATGAGTGTGTGCAGAGTGTAAGAAGGCGGCCTGGAGAAGAATTTATGGCTGAATGTCTGAGGAAAACAGTAAAATTTCCAACGAAAATCATGGTGTGGGGAGCTATTTTTGGTGCATGGAACAAGTTTTTTGTACATTGGTGAGAAAAGTATGAACCAAGAGTAGTAAATAGAAGTTATTAAAGGTTATTTACTGCTTCAACTAAGGAAATGGTATTGAGAAAGACCTTGGTTATTCTAACAAGACTCGGTCCCATATCATACAGCAAAATCAGTGAAGTCATGGTGTGCGCAAAATGGAGTTCAGCTTCTTCCATGCCTCGGAAATAAATCCGATTGCTGGTTTATGGTGTGTGTTGAAAGATGAAATGCAAACATAACCCATTACAACCAAATAGCACCTCCTATGCCGTCTCATTGAAGTTTGGTTCAGATCTAAGCAAATTCAGGAAATGTGCAAAACACTGATCAATGTCAAGACAACGCGTGTTAAACCACCATTGATTCAAAACTGCTTATTACTGAATGTAGAAGACTTAACATTGTGCTAATGTATCAAAATAGATCTATTTGCAATCAATAAAATTAGTTTTTATTACCATTTTTGTAGAAAATTTTAATTTTTTTTGAAAAACCCATAATAATTACACCAGTACTGTATATACACATGTTCATATCTCTTTGTGCTGATAGGAAGTATTTCGAACGCAGGAATATTTTTTAAGGCAAAAATCGAGTCTTTTCCATATCCATTCACTGTAGGTATTAATTTTTTTTAATCACGCTCTCTGTATCCTTTCATATTCAAGCTATCCAAATATATTCCAATATCTATTAATCTATCGATTCTCTACCATCGAATTGGCTGTTTTAATGTTCTCAATCCCTTCTCTTTTCATTTACATTTGGATCAACACAGAATCGTTCTTCAGCTAATACCCACAAACTGAGCAAAATTATATTTTTCTTTCAAATATTCACACACAGACACACACATCATCCTCTTATCCAAGCATAGAACATTGTAATATCTCTCTCTCTCTCTCTCATACAATAAATTTAGGCTCTGAGGTATCTCTCATTTACTGCGGCCTGCCTTCGTTTAGGAAAACGGACATTTGAAGCGGCGTTGAGTGCCTTTCTATATTTCTGGGTTTCTTATCACAACTTGCTCGGGACTTAACCGTTGCCAACACACGCCGGTGAGAATTTAATGTTATTTCTTTTCATTACCATGTCCTTTATGGCCTTACTTTTGTCGTATGAAAGAAGACGGCGCATTTACGTTCTTAGTAACGCCGAATCCTTATAAACAATCAATGTTGAGCCAAAAAATAATCATACAGTTTCACTTGGCAAAACATTGGCGTTAGATTGCTTCTGAGAAAAGTTTTCCTCACAAATTAACATTTGTTTACATAAGTGTGATATGAATGCGTGTATTTGTGCGAAAGAGAGAAAATGTGAAAGCAAAAATAACTATACATTTCCGAGCGTTACCGGAAGGGCAAATTATCGAAGCTGAAACAAGTTTGCGGAATTTGTTTGGAACAGACAAACATATTTGTCGAACATTAGCTTTAGATCTCTGGCTCTCCCAATAAGTGGACCTAGCACCACTCAGCAGAGAGAGGAACCCTGTCTACGAAAGTAGAGTGGGAAAGAAATATTAAAGCATAATAACATCATATGAATGCGGTTGCTCTAAGAAAATTAAATAGTTAGGTGAGAGTTTGAGGTTGAATTTATGCGTAAGTCCCAGGTTCAACTACGTATATGGAAGTGCTTGAGAGTTGCGGTGATACGAACGTGTAGCTGGTTTTAGGAGCGTTGAAAGGGGGTAACCCTCAAGCCGATATAAACTCTCTGCATAGCCCAAAACAGTCAAAGAATTTAATTAAAATCTGAAAAACATTCACATTATCTTCCATGTTGCCAAATTTTACTAGAATTAGACAAAATCAGTGAGGGTAATGGTTTTTAGGAAGCTCGGAGCTTCATAAAGAAGGGCGGAATACGTCTGCTTTGATGCACCCCGAAGTCTCCAACTGTTCTGAACTCCGATCGTGTTCCGAAGAAGCAATTAAGCGCAGGCGCTTCATTCCAGAACGGACAACGTCTTTGTCTCTGAGTGACTCTCCTGGGAAAAAAAAACATGATTTCAAGGTCCACCTCAACTCGACAAGCCGAAAGTATCAAACGAGGAAATAACACACTAAAAATAGATAGGGCGATGACAAAAGGAATAAGAATTTAGAAAGAAGAGATAAAAATAACAATGAAAATCCAATGGCAGGGACGAGAGTTGTTTCATCGTTGCTTTTCCGACTTTAAAAGCTGTAGTTTCTGGGAGGTAAAACTTTGACCTCCGTATCGACCCATTTAACCAGCACGTACCAAAGCCTCTCTATGACCCCAGACGGTACTTGGGGAATACATTCTTCTTCTTTCCCTCATATTTAAGTCCTTTGAAAAATAAAAAAGCTCCCCCCCAATGGAAAGGTTATATATTTCTGGGATGGTAGAGGTCATCTTAAATATGATCAAATTCCGAATTCCACTGCATTGTTATGACTTTACCACCTCAAACTTCTCTACTTCAAATTGACTGACGCTGCCTACCTCTCATAACATTTCTACCTCAAAATGAGTGACGCTGCATACCCCTCACAACTTTGCCACCTCAAATTGAGTGACGCTGCATACCTCTCACAACTTTGCCACCTCAAATTGAGTGACGCTGCATACCTCACACAACTTTGCCACCTTAAATTGAGTGACGCTGCATACCTATCACAACTTTGCCACCTCAAACTGAGTGACGCTGACTACCTCTCATAAATTTGCCACCTCAAATTAAGTGACGCTGACTACCTCTCATAAATTTGCCACCTCGAATTAAGTGACGATTAATACCTCTATTGATCGAGTGAAAACTCGCTATAGGTGACATTACATGAAAACGTTTATGGACGTGCTTATGTACAATATTAAGAACTCGTAAATAAACAATCTATATTGTTCTTACAGACACAAAATCTCCACACGTTACTTATATCATTATGTCCGGACATGTTATAAAAATAATAAGATTCGATTATATTCAATTTAATTAAGCAACAATTAGTAATCGAGCAGGAAGGCAGTTTATCGATATCTCGGTGATAAACCACAAAGTGTTAGAAGGAAAAGATTTTGCAAAACCTACATTAACTTCTTCCATAGCTCCGAATGTTCAAGTGATCTAAAAATGCTAATCCGCAGGTGCTAGGTGATGGTGATTAAGGAGAAACATGCAGTTCCCCAAAAGACCTTATTATTCCCTATGTTTGATGAGTTAGGTCACTGCTCTGTTAGGTGAATGAGACGTTTCAAGCTCTCCTTACCTGTTCAGCTCTTCTGTATTTATTCCTTGCCACTGTAGAGGCGATGGTAGTGAAGCCCTACAGCAATGATTTCCAATGATCCAGTATTCAAAAGGACAAACTCAGATCATATTCAATTAGATACATAACAAATTAGTTTGAAGAAAATTCATTGGCTTGGAATCGGTGATTCATTACAAGATAACCACTTTCCATTTGTTGTTAACACACGGTCATATGTATATGAAGGCAAAAGTGGTGAAGGTTGGGGTTAAGGTAAAAGAGAAGAATACAAAGAAAAAAACAGTGACCGCAATATTGCACATCTCTCCAATCCTCTGACAAACAGGCACACATGACTGGAAGCCGCCAAGATTTGAAACACACTAAAGATCTTTCTATTATTTTTCTATTATCTTTGATTTAAATTTTATACAAGTTTAGCCACAGTGGTCCGACGAGCTGGACTCGGAGTTCAACGGATCCTCCCACCTCACGTTCTAGCAGTCTCAAATTCGCATACGTCAACTGCCGTATCTGGTACAGAACACGATGAAACTATCGTCCATGTTTAGATCAACATACTTGTGGTACAGCTGTTTAGCAAGTCGAAACTGACAAAATTAAAGACCCGCGCCCATCGCAGAGATGACCGCGTGGACGATGTTCTCTTGTTAAGTGTTAAGTCCATTACCCTTGATTTGGATAAGGTCTGTGTTAAGAAATGTCATCAGGGGTCTCATTAATAAATTTTTCGAATTTTTTTGTTATGTGTAATATGTGGTTTTCAGAGGGGTGTTTTTTTATTGGCGCAGACAGCAGAACTCTCCTGGTTGAGGAACCCTGTTATAAAGTAAACTGGCTGCTATCTACCAACCCAAACTCACACACACGATTAAACTAAGACTGATAAACGAAATTTTACATGTATTGGGCTGCGCTCAGACTTACACAAATACACATGAGCAACCACCTAGACACACACAAATATATCCCACGTACCTGCACGTATCCATGGACTTAAAGAAATTAGTAATACATACACGCATAATCTCACAAAGAAAAATTACCAAACAGATACGTACACAGATTTACTCACATGTTCTGGGGTCACTACTCAGACACGGTCACTTCTCCCTCTAGTTCGATATTATCTACTTTAAGTATTGATCTGTTGCTGTTTTTAGTGTCGAGTTCGCCTTTTTGAGCCACCTCGCGAAACAGAGGAACTAATGTGAGTCTTAAGACGGGAGACGCGAGGTCGAGTGGTAAACCACCGATGGTAGTTAATTAGCGATAAAGTGGGTGTAATCTAACGCAGGCTCATTTCCTCAAGGGTAAAGGATGGGACTTCTGGAGAGAAGAAAGAGGGAGTGGTTGGATTTGAATTTGATCCACCTGACGCTGAAACATATAGCAGCTGTCGCAAATATGACCCAATTCAGATTCCCATCCGATGACCGAACATGCCCTTTGTTGCTTAAATTCGTCAATAATAAGAAAGGAAGGGGCGTTTCTACTCGTTTTTTCATAGTCCAAAAATTATGTTCTACCAGGTGGGTAGAATACCTTGAGGACTTCAAGGGATCATTTCGCAGTCCCTTGATACTCTTTTAATGATCATCCCGTTCTATCAAGTCCACCCCAAGACGGACTCCTACTTTTTAACGCCAAAATCACTGGGGAACAGATTCAGAGGGAAGAATTCCACCCAATCCAATTCTGCTTCCGCTGTTATAAAATGGAGACTCACGTAACCAGAGACTCAAGCGCCCCAGGAGAGTTGTTCTAAATGCAGCGAACCAGGACACCCCTGAAAGGACTGTCAATAACATCATAACAATTCGGTCGATTTTAACAAAATTTGAACCCTCTATGTTGTTTTACATTCTGTTTTGAATGATATAATTGACAAAGTCCTCCCAAGTTTGTTAGAAAGCTATTTTGTTTTCGCAATAACATCATACCTATTCGGCCCATTCTAAGGAAATTTATAAACCTTATGTTGTTTTTACATCCTCTTTCGAATGATATATAATTAACAAAGTCCTCCCAAGGTAAGCCCAGGAATTATTTTGTTTTGGCAATTACATCATAACTATTCGGCCCATTCTAAGGTAATTTGAAACCCTTCGATGTTTTACAATCTATTTCAAATGATACAATTGACAATGACCTTCCAAGGTTAGCAAGGTAATTATTTTGTTTTGGCTATAACATCATAAGTATTTGTCCGATTCTGACGAAATCTGAAATCCATCTGTTGTTTTACATTCTTTTGGAATGATATAATTGTCAAAGTCCTCTCAAGGATAGTCTGGAAATTATTTTGTTTTGGCAATAAAATATTAACTATTTGTCCGATTCTAAGGAAATTTGGAATGATAAAATTGTCAAGGTCATTTCAAAGTTAGTCCAGGGATTATTGAAACGTTTGAAGGTCGTAAGGTCACAAATTAGAATTAGTGAGAGCACGCGACCTTTTGTTCAGCAACTCTTGTTTTATTTTTTTAGATTTTAAACCAAGGAATTCAATTTCGTAGTATAATATATTTCACCAAATTAGAATTCGTTGGTAAATAAGTTGAACCCTACATTTGGTTAAAATGGGGGATCATTTGACTTTGGAAATGAAGTGTAAAATCGCCGTCTGGCAGGAGGTTTACTAATCTCCCACTGAAACTCAAAGACGATTCCGTGATATCTATGAGACGCCTACTTGCTCAGCACGCTCTACAATTTATTCCAGTAAAAGAGATTTATGCAAACAGGCTCTATGTCGGTCCACGCACAGGAGGGCCTAGAAGTAGCCGTTCTGAGGAAAACATTGCTATCGATGAAGAAGCTTTCAACAGAAGCCAATGGAAGTCCATAAACAGAGCTTCGTTGGAATTCGCCATTCATGCTTCAACCATCCAACGGATACTACGCAAAGACTAGAAAATATTTCCTTTTAAGATACATGTTTTTCATAAAATTATTGTAGAGCACTTTGATCGAAGGAGAGAGCTATGTGAGAGACTCATACACAATCACAAAAATTACCCTTCTATCTTGGATAACATGTTCTTAAGCGATGAAGCAATTTTTCACTTATCTGGTGACGTGAATCGACATTACCCAGTTGTTGTTGAGGAATACAAGCGCGACTCTTTAAAGCTCGTTGTATGGTACGCTATCCTTTCTTAAAAGATAATCAGCAGTGGACTGTTAATGTGACAGGTGTCAATTATCTAACGATGATTCGAAACTTTTTCTTCCTGAATTGGAACGTGTAACCAATGTTGATGACTGTTTTTTTCCAACAAGTTGGTACTCCTCTACATTATGCTAAAGCAGTTTGCGATTTCTTGAATCACAAGTTCCCTGATAGATGGGTAGGTCATCGAGGACTTCTGTATTGGGCGCCACGTTCTCTAGATTCGACACCCTGTGACTTCTTTCTGTGGAGCTTCCTGAAAAACAAAGTCTATGCATCAAAGCCCAGGAGTCTTGACAAGTTAGAGAAACGTATAAGGAATACCGGCAATCTTGTTACAAGGGAGATGATAACCGGAATTGGAGAGGAATGTATGAAACGTTAGGCAATGTGTCTCGAAAAAGAAGGCACTCACGTTGAAGTCTATGGAACCTGAGAAAACAGAAGAGGAATTCTTTTGTTATGGGAGTAATTCTAGCAGTATAGAGCAAGTACACGACTAATTTTGTTCAAATTCATAAAGCTGTTTTCATTTAAATAAAATTTAAATGTGTAGCGAGACTTCTGAATGACCCTGTATAATAAAAATTAAATAATTTGTTGGATAGATGATTATTTTGAACACTTTAAAGGATAACCGTTGTGTCTTTGTGTATAAATGGCTATTGCTTGAATATTAATAGTAAATATTAATTGAAATTTGCGTATTGAAAAGGTGAGAGGGAAGATCCAATTTCAGGGTAGGTGAGAGCATTCAGTTTTTAAATTAATATAAAAATTATAAAAGAGATTCGATTTCGAGACAAAAAAAAGAAACGAAATTCGAAGGTTAATAAGAAGCTCTAAAAATGGACTTATATTCATGGGCAAGATTTTATCAGCTAAATTCAGCACACATTTTATAGTAATTACAAAGGATGAATAGATGAAAAGGTGAGGGGATAGGTGGTGTTGCTGCTTGTGACCGCTCTTTGGTGGGATTGCTTTAATTCCCTGTCATCGACAGATTTAATGGGAAGAGAAATATGATGCTGAAAACGATTGAATGATAATTTGAGCATATTCGAGCGGGTAGCAACTTCAACAAAGAGCTGTTTTACTCTTTTGTGAATGAGAATGACATTTTATACTACAGGAGTAACTGTGTTTTCTCACCATCTCTTCAAGAGTATTAAATGCATAAGAAATATTAGTAGTTCTAAAGACTGCTATCCATTTCGAGGAAAACTCTAACATACAGCTAGAGAAAGAAAATAGTATAAAGGTAAATAAATGCCTTTTATGTGAGACAAAACTAAGTGCTAAGCGCTTATTTATTTGAGTCGTAAGCCAGTATAACGATTATGGCAGATCGTGCATGTAAAATTATATACTACACAGGTTAGCAAGCTAATATAAATGTATTCTTTAAAGCTAAGTATTTAATATAAGAAAAGAAAGCTGGAATTGATAAAGAAAATTGATATAGTAGGAGTAGCCAGGTGTATTTTAAAATTTACAATTGTACCTCTTGCCATTTTTAATTAATAGCTTAGTTAATCTTAATCAAAGTCCAGTTTGGACCTTTCGTCTCGATGCTCTAAGTATTCTATTACGATATGTTTATCTAGATTACATGGGCCCCCTTTTTTACGAAAATACCGGAGCAACACAAATTGTTATTGTTTTGTGTTATCTGCATATGGAGTGTATTCTGCAACATCAAAATTTGCATGGATTTAACCGTGAAGGAATTTATTCGAGCTTTCCTTCTGCACTCATTTGTATATCGCTTTCAGCAATTATGCATGTCAGATGAAAGATCGAATTTAACGGCTACCGCTAAAGTCATCTCCGATTTTCTCATCAAGCATGAAATATTTGTTTACTTCAAAGTCAAATGTGTCAAGTTAGCAAAAAAAATTAATACTCAGCTCCATCGGAAAGAATGTCTTATCCCTTACAGATTTTAAATTCTTGATAACCCAAAATACACACGTGATTAACTGAAAGCCAGTTGCATTTAAGAAAGGGTTTCGGGAGGAGACTGGGGAATCCATTCATGAACCCCTCACTTCTGAAGTCTGATTAAACGGTTAATAGAGTCTAAATAAATTTAGTCTTGGAATTTAAATCCGAACCAAGTTATGACGAGGAGTGAAAACTAAATGTCTCCTCGCAACATATGCAATCCAGCTACAATAAATTGAAGAAAGTCAGAGGCTAAGGGAAACTTAGAACAATGATTTTTCTCGTTAAACTAATGGATTAAGCGGCCACGTCAGAGACCGATATCGGTTAGTCAAGCTTCAGCAATTAAAATCAGGCGATATTGATCTCATCAAAGAACCTTACTTGAAGCCCATCAATTATTCTTTAGGAAAGATTATCGAACTACAAACCGATACAAATGAAGAAGGTATGGGTTTAGTTATCGCGAAAGGTGAAACTGGCCAAAAAATACAAACATGTTCAACTCCTATTCCAATTCTAAGCAATTATCCCAAAACAGAATCAGTGGATTACCACTGCTCGGGGACTAAGGAAATGCGAACGGTAGAGTCGAAATCGCGTATCAACAGCCACCAAACGTGCCACCGCTGTACATATTAGACAAATGACTCAAGGGATACTTAATCATGAATGGGGAAATGATTATAAATTCTACATATGTACTAAGATATCAAATTATGAATTCCATTAAAGTCAAGTGAGCCACCTGATATTTATTGGTGGTTTTTCTTTTTCCTCAGAATTAATATTTCTGAAATTGTGGATATTGGATATAATAAAGTTAAATATGGAGAGATGGAGAGA
The DNA here is from genome assembly GCA_963969495.1 of Ceratothoa steindachneri. Taxonomy (NCBI): domain Eukaryota; kingdom Metazoa; phylum Arthropoda; class Malacostraca; order Isopoda; family Cymothoidae; genus Ceratothoa; species Ceratothoa steindachneri. The sequence goes on from OZ018339.1 coordinate 9,998,298, forward strand.
GAAAAGATAGAAAATATAGGAAAAATAGATGGAGTTAAAGGATCCCTGGTTATAGGGTATCGCAGGAGCTTTGCTATTTTTGTTGTGTTCTTCTTCTCAGTTGCTCTTTTTTTCAAGATCCCTGGTAAAAGAGCATCTCACGAGTTGTTTTTTCCATAGATTGGTGTTTTTTCTTGGTGTTTTTCTTTCAAGCATTGTATACTCTGTATCTGTTGTTCTAGTTTTTTTGTGGTAGTGCTACAGTCGACCCCCCATATTCGCGGGGGATAGGGACCACGAACCCCCGCGAATATTGAAAAAACGCGGATAGTTAACGATACCCCCAAACACCCCCAACCCTTCCCAAACATCGTAATACGCTCCCCATATTTATTCAAGAAGTTATGTTTTGTCATGTTCATGAACACATACAGTACGAAATAAAGTATCATAACATATTAAATTATTTCATTGTATAATGTTTACTCACCTGGAGATAGTTTTGTTTTGATTGAATAATGATGAATTATGACTGATGATTGTAGATGAAGATGACTGTGCAGTTTAATGACGACGATGACAATGATGATGATATAACTGCACAGGGAAGCTGATGAGATTTTAATTATCCTCAGCTCCTGCTCAGTAAACACTGGAGGAGAAGGAGAAGGAGTAAAAGTTTCTCCAGAGGTGGAAGGCGTAGTTTCGGGTGTGGTTAGGGGTTCAGGCTTTTTAATTGGGGTGAAGAACGCTGTAATGGGCAATTGAGATCGTTGCTTTTTCATGTTCTTTAGCACGTCCCAGTAAGGGACCATAGCAAGATCGAGGTTTTTTTGTGCCTTCATGGAAAGAACCATGTGAGGGTCCCATGATTCAAAATCTTCCCGAACACTTTTAATTCTTCTCTGAAGATCGGCTATCCTCTCTAACGTAAGCCCAACTTCAGCTTGAACTTCCTCATCTTCTTCTTCTTTTTCAGGTTCTTTCGTATTTATCCTGGTTAATTCAATCAACTCATCATCGTTTAATGGGGCAGAGTGATCATCTATGAGGGTTTCAAACTCATCCTCTGTTACATTATCGAAACCTTCGCCACTAAGGAGCTTAGCCATTTTAACAGAGGGGGTAACTGCCGCAGTTCTGATCTCTTCAGGTGATAAACCCTTGTGATCTTTTGCAACCTCAGGCCACAGCTTCTTCCAACAAGCATTAATGGTCTGGGGTTTCAGACCATACTGTAGTCGAGCGAGTGAGATCTGAACGCTGATTGGCTGGAATCGTTCTGTCTCAGCCAACCAACACTTACGTTTTACGACTATGTACGTAGGTTTCCGCGGATGTCTGGAAATGGCGCAAATTTTGAATTTTAAGGCTATTTAAAATTTTCCGCGGATAGTTGAAGGCGCGGATGACGAACCGCGAATAGCCGAGGGTCGACTGTATATGTTTTGTATTCGTTTTGTTTTTACGTGTGGTTTTGTTGTAGTTGTTGGAGGCATTGAAGCTTTTGTAGGTGTTTTTATGCATTTCTCTCTTATTCTGTATTTTATTACTTCCCGTGTTCTTCTTCTTGTTTGTATTTTTGTGCACTGGTTTTCTTTTTGTTGTCTTATAGTCATCGTCTTAGTGTAGATGGGTTCTTCTCATTTTTCAGTCTGTTCTTTACTACTAGTGAAGTTTCTCGTCCTTCTGTATCTGTCCTCCAATGGTATGTCTATATGTCTTTGCCTTATTTCGTCCGTCATTTGTCCCGTGACTTTTTTCAGGTTTTGGAGGCCCTTGCTTGAAGTTCGATGTTAATTGGAGACATTTGAATCTCCTGGTGTAGGTCCTTCTCCCCTCGTTCTTTCTCTTCTCCTAACGTTCGTAATTAGAAGTACCGCCTAATTTTGTATCATTTTTAGATGTCTTGTCGGTGTTTTGGAGCTTGTGTTAATAGGTACAGGTGGGTACAGCAGCTTGGATATAATGAATGCATTATAGACCTTTTTCTTGTTAGCCGTGCTCAGGTTTTTGAACCTGTAGAGTTTTTTTAAGCTCGGCCTTCGCTCGCGCTGTTGTTTGAGCAACGTGGTAAGCGTACCCAATCTTACCTAACTTTAGCCCAAGCTCAGCCCCCTCTGTGCTTTAGGAAATGCGCGCGTCATCTGTTTCGATGCGGCCCAGTTTCCTACGAAAGAGCAGTATCACCCTGAATTTCTGGGTGTTAGTGACGATTTTCCACTTTCTTTCATATCTGTTGACATAGTCGATCTCATTTGCTGTTAATTGTGCTAGGTGGTCGGGGTTTCTGAAGGAAGCAGTAATAATCTGGGATATGTCGTCTGCAAAATGGACGTATAGCGAGTCTTTCCTGACAGAATTCGGGAGGTCAAGGGTTTAGATGTTGTACAGGAGGAGACTTAGGCACCCTCCTTGTGGTACGCCTGAAGACAGATCGAAGTCTGGTCCTTGGTAGTCTTTAATATTTATTTATGCCTTCCTCTTTGTTATTCAGTCACAAAGTATTTGTTCTAGTCTTGGGTTCGATGCTAGTCTTAGTATTTTGTACTGTAGTCCAGTCCTCCATACCTTGTCAAATGCCTTTTTGACGTCTCTGAGCACCAAGTCAGCGTACCTTTTTGGCTAGAAATCTTTCCCAGCTTGTCGGTGATGGTAGCCAGCGCTGTGTCAGTCTCCTCCTCTCTTTTAAATCCATGTTGATGTTGATTGTGGAGAAGGTTATCCCCATGAATTCGTGGACTCTGTAAGCAAGCACTTTTTCGAAGAGTTGCCGGCCACTTTGAGGATGGAAATAGGCCTAAATTTGGCTGATGTGTAAGGCGGCTTACCGGGTTTGGAAATGAAGATCATTTTGGCGATCTTCCATTCGACCAGAAAGTAGCCAACGTTTAGGCACACATTCATTACGTTGACGAGCGCCTCCATGATGTTGCGAGGGGCATTGGTAAAGTTACTTTGGCTAACTCTGTTTTACCTGGTGCTATCTGTCTAAAGGTGCTTAGCGTCTTAGTGATTCCTTCTCTGGTGATTTTTCTTACGTACCCCGTCATTTCTCTGTCGGGAGACGTATTATTCAAGGGGTATGTCTTTTCTATTTCTTGTCTTAGTTGGTCCTGAATGTACTCCTCTAAGTCATGTCAAAGCGTTCGTTTTCTTCTGGGGTGATTGCAAATATGTTACTCCAGAAACCTCTGAACGCTTCTTTAGTTTCTGTTGCATCGTCCAACTTTGTCCCATTCTCCTTTTTTAGGTAAACTTCTCTCTCTAGTGGTTTTCATCTTAACCTTGCTACACTATTTTAAAATGTTCTAAGATCCACTTCTTCGTCGAGCTTGTTTATAAGATCATTCCATAGTGTTGTCCGTTGTTCTGTTATATGTGTTTTTATATCTGTCCTTAGTGTCCTTAGTCGTCTGCTTTTGACTTTGTTTGTACCCGTCAGCCTAATTTCTTCGTATAGTCTTTTGTATTCTTCTGTTAGGTCATGTAGTTAATTCTTGGGCACATCTTGATGCTGAAAGCGTCTTGAATGTAGTCTTGGGTTCTGCTGAGCGGTCCGCTTCCAACATTTTTCCCGTTAAAGTTGCCAGCTCCTGGTCGATTTCTTCCAGTGTGGCCCCTTCAAGTGGTTGGGAAGTGTATTCACTAAGAAGATTTCTGAACTCCTCTCAGTTCGTTCGAAATAAGGATTTCCTCCTAATAACGGGAATCTGAATAGGGCTGGAGGATATTCTAATTAGTGTGGCGATGTGGTCGCTTGGTATCAAGAGTCAAAGTTTTATATAATAGTTATAGGGGAAATCTCCGCTGGTTAGGATGATATCGGGTTTGGTTGCATACCGATCGGTGATGTACGTGAGGAAGTCGGGATGAACGGGGACTACGATGTTGCTGGCTAAAATGGTATTCAGATTCTTTCCTTTCTTATTATGACGATCGGTGTATCCTGATTCCTTGCATCTGATGTTGAGGTCTCCGCCAAACAAGACTGTTCTTCCGTGTGCGCAAAATCGAAGAAAATTGTAACGTGGGAGGTAATCACTTTTGGGGGGTTGGTACCCTGTAGACTTAAAGTGGCCAGCTCCTGGTGATTTCTTCCAGTGTGGCCCCTTCAAGTGGTTGGGAAGTGTATTCACTAAAAAGATTTCTGAACTCCTCCCAGTTCGTTCGAAATAAGGATTTCCTCCTAATAACAGGAATCTGAATAGGGCTGGAGGATATTCTAATTAGTGTGGCGATGTGGTCGCTTGGTATCAAGGGTCAAAGTTGTATATAATAGTTATAGGGGAAATCATCGCTGGTTAGGATGATATCGGGTTTGGTTGCATACCGATCGGTGATGAACGTGAGGAAGTCGGGAGGAACGGGGACTAAGATGTTGCTGGCTAAAATGGTATTCAGATTCTTTCCTTTCTTATTATGACGATCGGTGTATCCTGATTCCTTGCATCTGATGTTGAGGTCTCCGTCAAACAAGACTGTTCTTTCGTGTGCACAAAATCGAAGGAAATTGTAACGTGGAAGGTAATCACTTTTGGGGGGTTGGTACCCTGTAGACACCACTATGGATCCCAAGGTGGTTTGAACCTCGATGGCCAGATAAGATTCGTCCATACAAGGGAGTTCTTTGATTCGTATCCCATCTTTGACTGCGATGGAAGCGCCATCGTAACGCTCCAAGCTGTCATTCTAGGCAATGACGTTGTATGTGTAGATCTTAATCCTGTTGTGCAGTGTATCAGCTCCACGTTCTGAGATTAAAACAATGTCAGGGTCGCATTGTCTAATTATGTTACCGTAACTCGTTTGTTTTGTGTCCCATCCGTCTGTGTTCTACGGTATAATCGTTAAGTCTTTTGTTAGTCTGCCCATGCTGTCTATCGTTTAGTTGTTCCTTTAGTCGTGCTTCTTTGGCGTGGAGGGGCTAGGTGGTGGGGATCTAATTTTACGGATCTTTTCCTGTTAAATTCAGCGGTTTGTGATCGTGGCGACGGCTTCTTGGTTCAATCGAACCATCCCAAGGAGGAGAGCTTCTTCAACCGCCTTCTCCGGGATGTCTCTGTCCTATTCCCATTTGTAAGTACCTGTTATAACGTCCACATTCAAAGTACTGTATGTAATATCATTGGCAAAAAGGTTGTCAACCGTGGTATAGATCTTTAGATTTATCTTCCTGCCGTGGTAGTTATGCTTGGAGTCTCTGGAAGTTGAGGTGGACCTCACTCTCTGCCTGTTCTGGAAACTTCTGCTGCGGGGTTCCTGTTGGGAGGGTTGGTTAATTACTGTTGCTGTTTTCTTCTTCTCTATTACTGGTTGGGGAGTCTCTACAGCTGGTTGTTTGGTGGTTTGTTGGTTGTCTTCTCCTGGAGTGGGCGTACCTCTTGCGTTTGCATCCGGGCTGCTTTGGGAAATTGGATTTTCATCCTTAGTACTTCTTCAGAAGGGGTTTCTCAGGGAACCACATCTCTTGCATGCCGTTCTTTACTAGAATGTGGTTTATCTCTCTCCTAAAGGATCCTGAGTTGATAAGGTTTTCAATGTGCGCATAATACATGCAGCGCATTATCTTCGTCTACTGCTCGCTCTCCACTTTAAGGTATTTCCTTTGGGCTACGTTTTGACTGATCGCTGCCTTAGCAACCTTGGGATAGATCCTTTTGGACCTGGCTTTCTTTTGTTCTTTCATTTCTTGTTAATTCTTCATTATCGCTTCTTTCTTTACTGGGTACGGCATTACTATGGCCCTATGATTGCCGTTGCATTTCACAAATTTGGGTATACTGCTCCTACAATCTGGCCAAGCGTGGCCAGCTTGGCCACATATCGAGCAAAGATCATGGGTTTGCGGACATGACTTCGTGGTATGCTAGTTGTATTTGTAGCATGTGATGCAAGTTTGTATTTCCGTAAACTCTTCCCTGTCTATCTACTCCGCACATACACTTATGGGAAAGATCAGCAGGTCGAGTTCTTTTGCTCTCTGTGCCATGCCCGTGTCCTGGAAAATGACTTTGAATACATGGATGTATTCTTTAAACTTAATTACCTCGGATACCTTCGCCCAATTGTGGTTGCGCTCGATCTCCTCGGCAATTTCGTTGGTTGTGTAGTGTCCCACCTATGAATCCAAGCGTCTACAAATTATGCTTCTGTGAGCTTAAATTTGGGAGAGGGGGATTTTTAGGGCCAGATTAATTTTGCTGAATATCTGGGTTGCTTTAGACGAGTCTAGAATTTCTGCATCTGCTTCTTTCTGGCATCTCACCGTGTAACCAAATTAGGTGTCTATAAACTGACAAGTGCTATGCTCAGCTCCCCTTAAACCTTAGCAAAGACTTCCCCACGGTCAGATTTACACCTCTCAGGGATAGTCCTTAAACTTATCCGTAAAGTGTCACCCGTCATGTTTCCATCGTTTTCCTTAGTCTCTGTCTACTATTCAGTGTGGGGGTTATAGTGAGAGAGCGGAAAAGTGAGAAGAATAAGTTTTTATATGTCCAATGCCACTTTACCTTGTCTCAGTTATGTGTTATTTATTACTTGCTGTAATCCGGGGGGTTCTTTACATTGGCACCGTCACTAAGTTTGGTTTCACTTTTACACTTCACTTCTCATTGGAGTTTCCATGAGAAGGAACTTATTTGGTTTGAATGAGAATCATGAAAGAAAATTTGGCGCCTTAAACTTCCACTCTCCTTTGCCGCCTTTTGCCAAAACAGTACATACGAGAGAGAAATATTTGACTCAAACAATCTTAGCAATCCTGAAATTGTGATTGAGCCGCTTGCGAGCCATTCCCCGATTTAAAATTTTTAACAAAATGTGGATTTGCTGCACCTGATTGGAGGAAAATAAGCCTAGAGCTATCTAATCACATACCAATCAACAGGGTCACCGACACTAATGTTTTAATTTTTTATTGTTTTATTTTTATCCTTCTTACGCGATAAATTATGTTTAAAACTGACCATATAGGTATGAGTTCACCCTTTAAATGGTTTCGGGGCTATTAACTCAACTATCCAGGCCATAATAGAGCTATAAATTGTAAGCGACAATATAGTGTTATGGGATTGTAATATTAAGGCTCTCCTATATTAATTTAGGAGACAATATCCAAGTACGGGGAAACAAAATCTAAAGAGGCATTCTGAGATATAGGTGTGGTTTTCTAATAACCCATGGGACATTGTAAATTAACACATTAAATCTGCTTCTAGTATACCTATGGGGAGGCCGCTCACCCTACCTTTTTTAATTGAATTCTCCAACAGGAAAAATGATAGAAAGTAAAATAATGCCCACAAAATTATCTATTCAGCTAAGACCACCGGGATGGCGTTCCTCCTCTTGTAGAAGGCTAGCTTTGACTAAATCACAGAAGAGATCAATTCGATTTTTTTCCAATTTAAGATAAGATGGAAACAATGTATCTTCATAGCAAAGTTTCTTCTCCGTACGATCAAGAAACGATTAATCTCTCTAACGACAAATTTTTCGAGCTAGCTGACCTTCAAAGCAATGGTATTTCTTTTATTTGTGATGATGGGAAATTAGAAACCCATAGAGGGTCAAATTCTAGGACATCATTTAAACTAAGCCTTCCTATACATATTTCCTTTCCCCTCTGTTTCCTTTGTTTATAAACAATATTGTAAGCAAAGCTAAGTATATCGTTATCTCATTTTGAAATTCCTCCAATTTTAAGTCACTTTATTCCTATGGTTTCTACATTAAAATTGCCACTTGGCAAACATTTTTTCGGATTAGTTTGTGCTTTCAATTTTATGTAATCGAAGAACATGTTTAAACGTCCCCCACCCCCCAGGAAGCCTTGAAAATGCAAAGGCGGTGCGCTTGGAACAAATGGAAATAATAAAAGAAAAGGACCTAAGCCGGTCTCTTCGATCCCGAGACTTTAAAGGTATCTCGAAACTAAACTTCATTGCCCACGACCAAGAAGATGAAATGAGGTAGACCGGGGATGAAACAATGTTAACCATTAAAGAAAGCTGAAAATAAAGAGAATTGGAAGCATGGATAGGAATCCCAAGAAATCAAAAGGCTAACGAGAAAAAAGGAAAATAAATTCCTAAAATACGGCTGGCAATGGTTGCCCTAATTGTTAAAGTTAAATTGTCTATAGTTTTACACTTAATATCGACACCTTCAATAAAATAGGATATAAAAAGAACATTAGTGAGGATTGCAAATTATGTAAAAATGTTGGTTTTATTATCAATGGTGCTAGTAATGCTAAATATATTAACACATCCGTATTGTATTGTATTCTGTGTAATGCCTTTACAAGGTTCAGTTCTCACTAGTTATTTTGAGGCGAAGGCTCTAAGATTCCGATGCTAAACAACCTTAATCATTTATTAGATTCCCAAAAGTCAAACATTGCAAACGTCTCTCTTGAGAGTGAACATGGTGGTGGTGACCACGTCTCCGGCCCGACAGTGGGTCAGGGACCCTCACACCTATTCCAGGCCCCATCCCAGCTACCCGGAACATCGCAAGAGCAGACCCACCGCCTCCCGGGGTCTCTCCCAGATATCCATCGGGCTCAGGTCTGTGTGTATCTGTGTTGGTGTTTTATGAGTGGTGGGAAATATTTTGTGCATGGACGTGAACATCAATACTGTTTTTAAAAATACAAATCATCTGAAAAACATTGGTCATTTTACCTCCGAATTTTCGAAAATTTTATTCTGAGTGACCATAAATTTTCTTTTTTGGAAACGATTAAAAATAAAATTGATACAACCAGCTGAACCATTTCTCACTGGATAAAGAGTAGGGCTGAAACAAAGAAATAAATAAAAATGGTAGATAAATAGCCAGATTTACACAATTGTAGACAAATTATACCCCACTCCGAGTCTAGCTCACGTACATCGGTGCTCTTAAATATCAACGTGTATTGAAAGTTAATACTTGAGATGCAAATTGCGGAATTGTGAAATGTCGATGTAAATGGTGTTGGGGAAAGAAAGAATAAAGCATAATTGCAATGTTTAAAATTAAAGATGCCATGGAGATGCGGTTGAATGCATATGAGAAGATAAATGTGGATCCAGATGAGAATAGGAAGCTATTCTGGAAGGAAATGAGATGGATAAAAAACTAGCTATGTGAACATTAAGGAAAAAATGACAGGGTATGTGTGAGAGAAGTGGTAAAAAGTAGATGGCGCGAATACTTTAAAGTGTTGTATAATGTGATAAAGAAGGGTGATACATGGGAAAGACAGTGGACTAAATCATACAGTTGCTGTGATAATAAAAGTTGGTCTGGAATCATCGATCGCTTTTCCCAAGAAAGGCGGCACCGATGCACAGGATTGTCTAACGACACGTGAAAGTTGCATGTGTCCTAAAAGATTCACCCAGGCAACCACAATTGTGAACTTCCGCGACCACATCCAGCAGGTTTTACGGATCTCTCCTGCTGATAAGCGGCTTTCCTTCAGGCGTAAACCTGACATCCAAATCAAATCTGCTGAGGAATTTCCTTAGAAAATCAGGTGCAAGAAAATCCTAACTCACCGATATTCTCGTTCCACCGTCATTCCTGCACCCCTATCTCCACCATGAAGATGACTTCCAGTAAGCAGGCGATGGTTTCATCGCAACTTCAATCACCAAGCGAGAACATTTGGCCTACTTTTCTACTTTCAACTTTGTTGCTTGCCTGTTAAATTGAAGTGCGTGAAAGAAAAATTTGCGAAGATAGAAAGAAAATGTATTATTAAGCAACTTCTATCAACATGAACGGTACCTTTGATCCTGGTTTCAAAGAAAGATGAAATCTACAAGCAGGTTTGTGATTTCCGTGCGTTTAAATATTACTAAGTCTGGTAGATACTTAATTTCTTTCATCTTTGATTTTACTTTACTCATTGCAGGTGCCAAAATTCTGATGCAACCTTTATACTAAAAGCTTTTAAGCAAGTAGTCGACGAGGTATCGATCATGTTGAAGACGCAACTCTGAAAATGCTTTAGATAATACAAATTACTCTTTATATTCATTAGTTGGAGATCATCACCATAAACGTTTGTGCGTTTCCTAGATGAACTACTAATGGCCCTTCGCTTTGTATATGGCTTTATCGATGATACACTGCGTTTTTATCTGGTAAAGTCGCATATATTTAACAACTTACGCAACACGCAATCAATGAGTTCATCTCAGTCCTTTTTAAGAAATTCGTGGTAATGACGATTTTTCCACCCTACTGGCTAAAATCCCCTAGCAGAATTTTTAAGCATGGTTAATTTTTACCTTAAGCATGTTAAATATGCTGCAAACATCATAAGTCACCTTAAAAACCTCATCAAGTGTGCAGAGAAAAGTGGAAGCTCTCATTAAAATTTGTCCAAACCTGCAAATGACGCGAGAACTTAGACCATGAACGCAATCAGAATCGCGGTCGAGCCATCCACTCTATGAACAACTGTCTCTATTAGAAATATGAGGGATGTAAGCTTAAAGGGCTTTGCTTGAGCCGCTAATGAGATGCAAATAAGCTCCAGTTGTTTTCTTTTCAAAGCTGTTTATAGAACCACAAAAGGAACTGTCCCTCTTTGTCGCAAATTCTGTGCATCATTTTTGAATGTAAATAAAATCTTTCATCTAATTCAGTGCTCATATTTCATCCTTGTCACCAACAAAAAAGTGCTTGAGGTTGCTTTTCGCGTTTCTAGCACAAATCACCCTTTCCTGATTGAGAGGTAGATGGAATTCATTACTCAATTCATAACTGACGTAATGCGTTAAAAATCGGCAGATACTATGCTTATTTAAACTCTATTAAGAAACGAACCAACCTATGCAATGGGGTGTTCTCATTAGAACACAACTAAGTTGTTCAGAAGCCTCTCATTTCAAAATCAGCTTAGCTCTCTGTCCATAGTAAGCTTTTGTTTCCAGCTCATATCGCTGCAGTCATCAAATTCCCTTCGCTTTTCAAAGAGAAGTATTATAATGTGCTCGCCACCGATCAAAAAAGATGTCTACACCAAAATTCTTCTTAGCTCAAGAGCGCTCAAACGCAAAGCCTTCTCCTTGATTTTCCTCCAGTTCAGCTTCTTATTACTTGTTTCTGAGTCACTTAATGAATAAGTTTTAATCTACTACATAGATTAACCCACTCAAGTAGACGAACGACAATCTCTCTTGCAAGTAAATATTGTCTGGATTTCCATGGGTAAAGATATCCATTATTTTGTTCGTACAATGCCATCAAACACGCACGAAGATATTAACAAAAACAACATAAAAGCAATTCACAACGTCTGGTGCTCTGTTTTCTCTTATTCGCATGGACTTTTCCCGTCCTCACTCTCAATTTCATAGCTTCAACTCTCTTATCACAATTAAATATACCTAATGGCTATAAGCTATCCCTATCCGAGATCTCTACCTCTTAATCCCAACCTGCAACTGTGCACAGGTTGGTTACTTGAAATGTGGTAGTAACTTTCGCTCCATTATTTTATCCGACTTCACTACGTCCAAAGAGCCTCAGCAAATCTTTATTTATCAACATAACGCGCTAGGGTGGGTCATACTCTAGAATTTTATGAAACTGGTGATGAGGGGTATTGAAATGATGAATATTGGTGAAAAGATACATACTTTTTGCAGAAAAGTTAAATTCTGATTAGTCTAACCTACATCAATTTGAAGTTGAAATATTGTTAGTTCTGGGTCATTTACTATATTTTACTATTATTTTAGTTACCCATAAAAGATCGAATTTACCGTTTTCTATCATCAATACATTTATGTAGCCTGAAAGATATTTGTCTAAAAAAATTTAAAAATGTATTAGAGAGAGATGAGAAGTAGGAAACCTGTAAAAAATGACCCTTAATTTAGTTTGGTCTAACTCCATAATTACAAGTAGCCAGTACTCATTACTCAGTAGAAGGCAATATTTCAGTAGGGTTGCCAGTTCTGGTAACTATTGTAACTGATAACGGTTTATAGAGCATTTACATCTTATTTGAATGCGAGTAAAGGCTATGGATCATTTTATAATAACCAAATAATTATTTGGTAGAGATTATTTTTTAATCTAAGTGCCATCTTTTCATTTGCAGATATACCTGCGATTAGTGTGACTGGAAAAATCAAGACAGAGTCCAAATCAAGTTCTAATTTGACTAATTTTGTTGGGACTGAGCAAGAGTTGATTGTGTCTGAGTTACCAACAATAAGAGATATTTTGAGGTACGGCATATACCTGAGGGAGCAAAGTGAAGATGATCGGAGAAATTATGAAGTGGACCAGCTAGTAAAAGACATTTATCAGGGCTTGATTAATCAGTAGACCAAAGCTAATGATCTCTTCAAACCACCCGTTGTAAATCAAAAGGTCACAATAATATCAAAGCTTAAGGAGGTGTGGAAGGAGGCAGTAAATGTTTCCCTTGGTAAAGGAAAAATTCAGGTAAAAGAGAGGTTCTTCGCAAAACTAGATAAGTTATTTGATATATTGACATACAAAGGTCAAAATTCCAGTTATGGAGATGTAGGTTGTAATGGTTGTGAGACTGAAGCCCACATTAACTGCTGTTATAGTAAAGAAAAAAAAATAACTAACTAGGGAACTAGCCTTTATTAAAGGACAGAAGAAGAAGGTTGGAAGTAAAGGTACCTTTCAAATTGGAGGTCCTGATATTCTAGAGCGTAATAGACAATTAAGAGCTTTAGAAAGGAAAGAAAAAGAAAGGATAGCAGAAAGAGAGAGAAAAAGTAAGGAAGAGAGCGTTGTTTTAGCAGAAAAGGAAGAAAGAAAAGAAATCGAGAATTTTTTGTCAGAAGGTGAAGATCTGGAGGCAGAAAATTCTGATCGTAACAACAGTTTGGGTGAGGAAGTAACTTTTAAAGCTGTCCAAGAGCCGGAATCTTCCACCAGAAATAGAAAGAATTATGATAAAATTCTAAATATTTCTCTTGCTAGTATAAGGTATGGTGTCGGATTGAGATAAACTGCAGCTATATCAACAGCAGCTTGAATAGATGCTGGATTCATTACTGAGGAAGATACAAGTAAAGTAGTTGATAAGAATAAAGTTAAGAGAACGCAGGAAAAGCTAATGACAGTTATTGAACATGAGTTTGAGGAAAACTTAGGAAGGATTGGGGAATTTCTTGTGTTCTCTTTGATGGACGCATTGATGTGACAAATTTTATGATGGAGGAAGAGGGAAGTGAAAAATTACCTCTTCCACTTTGTCTCAGAAAAGATTACAAAAGAAGAATCACATGCAGAGAAGATCGCTAAGGCTATGTTTGGATGGCTGAAAGAAAGGGGTTTGGATAAAAGCTTAATGGCCATTGGGGGAGACTCTACGAATGTAAACACATGTGTAAATGCTGAAATAATGCGAAAGATGGAGCGCCATTTGGGCATAAAGCATGTTTGGTTGGTCTGTAACCTGCACACTGGGGAACTCCCTCTCCATCATCTAATTATCAACCTGGATGGCCCAACACTATCTGATAACAGATATTCCTGACCAATAGGAAAGCTCCTTGACTCTGTTACAGACTTGGATATGAACTCAAATTTCACTCGAATATCTTTAGGTCCTCCTCTTACCAAGATACCTCAGGAAGTGGTGCAAGATCTTTCAAACTGATCAACACTACGGCTATAGAATTGTATCAGCAATCAGAGATGGAGTGCTTCCTACAGGGTTTTCTCTATTGGAAATGGGACCAGTTAACCTTCAGCCGAAGGCTGAACACAGTTAACAGACTTCTTCGCTTATGGGTGTCAAAGCGTGAGCTCAAAGGAAAAGCCTTTAAGAATCTAAGACTGATTGTTGAGTTCATCATTGGTGTATATTACCCATTCTGGTTTAACGTTAAGATTAAGCACTCTTGGTCGAGGGACCTAGGCACATTCATTATCAACTTCACTGCCTTAGATCTCAGAGGAAGGAGGTGTTGGATATTGTTTTGCCAACTGTTAAGAGATAAGCTTGGTATGCATACGGTGAAGCCATCCTCCACACCCTCCTATGCTCTGAAGATCAGGCGGAGAGAACTAAAGGGGTAAAAATAATCCAGACCATCAAGGAAGAAGGGGACCCAGATACTCAACTGGAATACTCCTTTGTAGGGCTTAGAAGGACGCCACACATTAATTGTGATGCTATCAGGATTAGAGATCTGATCAACTGGCCAGAGGGTTTCTCTGAGCCACCTCTCTCTTGCTCTTTAAGTACTCCTGAATTGAAAACATTTATTGACTTTTTAATGAAAGTACCTGACTGGTTTTGTCACACACAGAGCTTTTAGAGGATTGTAAGAATGGTGACTGAGGCTTCTTCCAAGTATTTCTCTCATGAAAAGAGGGATAGAGGAATTAGGGCACAGGAGACAAGTAGACGTCTGATGTCCAGGAATGAGTCAAAGCAAGATTTGTGTGCTCTGGTGAAGTTAAACTTTTGAATATGACCCAAGGTTACCCATGCATCTTTATGTGGAGCTTTGCATACACTTTTCTTACTCAATAAAGATGTAAATTTGAGGTGACTTTGTGTTTGTATCTACTTGGATTCAATAAAAATAGGTTACATAAGCTCGTGACGAAAGGGAAAAATTTACTTTTATTTAAATGGCAATTGATGTAGTTAGGAACAATTGTATAGCAAAATAAAGTTCTTTTTCAAAATCTACACCGGAAAACCTATCCTTTAAGCACCACTTATTAAAAGATTTACTGAAAATAAATGGTTGCCACAAAGTATGACCCGCCCTAATGACGTGCGTGTGAACGGAATTATTGAGTCGTTTTATAGCTTGGTAAAAAGGTCTTTGCTTGCTGGTTCTAAGTCAGGAATATTGTACATTGATGTACTTAGGACGCTATTTGTCTACCCTTCGAGGAACTAGGCCATTTACTTGATCTCTCCGATTAAAGCTCATTATGGACATTCTAAGCCATTTTTTCCGACCTTTTCTATTATGAATGAGACCTCCATAGCTATAAGTTTATTTGTGGAAGCAGCTGGGAGGATACACGGGAGATTCATGTCTATTTTTATCTCAATAACTAGAGGTCAACACAAAAGTTTAACTCCTTAAAGGCCTGAGAATTTGTTGAGATATTTGTGAGGAATTTAAAACACGGTTTTTCGGTTCCTCTAAATTATAAATAATATAAATGAACAATAAATTTATTGTCCATTTATCTAAAATTTAGAGAGGAGAGGAGCCGTAAGAATGTGAACATTGTCTCGTTCTCTGTTAAAGGACCAACGGTAACTCCTATAAAAAGCTTTTATTTTTTTTATCTTTTCGACAAATGGTTGGTTGCCCGGTAGTACAAGCAGCGCTCCTAAAGAGGGTTGAGTGACTCCAGGAGACTTGCTTTAGGATATATATATATATATATATATATATATATATATATATATATATATATATATATATATATATATATATATCCATATGGAGCTCAGCCGTGAAGCCATCATTTAATATTGAGGATAAATCTCAGAGCCACAAGAAACAGATGCAACATCTTTTAATTTGTCCCCTGTTGTTCTTACTCCGGTATCCAGATTCCTGCAATCTTACATTCTGATCACCCAGGATTATGGTTAGAGTATTTATTATTATTCAATATTTTCATTACTGAGTGGATCGGAATGTACAAACGGCGCAGCGGTTGTTATGCGTCTGCTATCGTGAATGGAGAATATTCCATTTCAACGGTTACATCAGCATATGCCCATTTTTATGTCGATTGCAGTGCCGTCGTATCTTTCACCGGTGGAGGTTCTTCTTTATATCTTTGAAATTGTGAATTATCATTGGGTCATCGTCCTTGAGTCCGTGTTCTGAAATCGTAATAATGTCTGGGTCTATTTCGCGAAATATATTTCCATATTGGATGAACTTGTTTTTCCACCCGTCTGTATTCAGGTGTAGAATTTGTAATTAACTGTTGATGTGATCAAAGTTCTGCTGTATTTATTCTTTTTTATGTGGTCCTTGCCATGAATTTGTCATTTTCCATTTTCCGCTTGTTACTTTGTCGAATGCTGAAATTAATTCTATTGTGGGTGTAAAAGATAGTGGTGTACAAGAAGGATAGAGGTGAAAAGTAAGAAAGTAGAAGAGTTGCAAATATTGCAAAGTTGCCTGGAGATCAGACTAATCACTTTCATGTTTTTGTAATTGTTGTTTTACTTGTTGTCTTAATGTAGTTTCATAAATATTTGCATGTTTACCTATACATGCAAATATATGCATAAGTTCGGCATTCAAACCTTTTAATTCCTTTATTTGTTTTCTCCTTTATGTTCTTGACGTATTCTTGGTTAAGTGTTTGTTTATTGTTGTTAAAGTGTTTTTTTTATGTTTCGATGTTTTTGAGTAGCTTGTTAGTTATGCCTTAATCTTACTGCTTGTGTTGATGTAGGTGTTTGTTATTGTTTCTTGTGTTTGTGCGTTGTTTTCTTCGTACTTTCATACTATTTTTTGTTCATTTTCTTTTGCTTCTCGTTTCCTCTAGTTTATTTTTTAACTCTTCTTGGGTTAAGATTTTCTTGTTCAGGTTTTAAGTCAAATTTGAGAAGTTATTTTCGTTGTCGGTTTTAATATTGGTATAGATTTGTTTCGTATTTTTATGCATAAAACGCGACAACTTCGTTTCCAAGCTTGCTGGCGCTGCTTGGAAATCTTGCTTGGCATGGATTCCTTTGATTTTCTTCTAAGAGTGTTCTGATCTCGTCGGTGGTGTTAGATGTTATGTTTTCTTTCAAGGCTTCTGCTCTTTCTTCTAGTAAAGAGTTTAGCAGAGAGATCTCAACAGCTCTATGTAAGTATTCTGCTCTTTTCATTTCTCTTCTTCTTGTGTTTGTGATGATATACACGCATTTGTTCTGTGCAACTCTTGTAGTGCCGATTTTGCGATACTCAAGAGAGTTGCTGAAGAGTATATTAGAGACGGTCTCATTAGTGCCATGTAAATTTTCCTTTTGTTTTTCATGTCCAGGTTTTTTAAAAGTGTAGAGGGTTCTGACTGCAGACTTCGCTTTCAGTATCCGATCTGAGACGTGCTTCCTGTACCCGGTAAAGTGATTTTCATTGAGAATAAATTGCACTCATTGGTGTAGGGATAGCGTGTATCCCCCACTCTCACTTCTGCTAAGGTTCTCCTTCCCAACGGGACGATCTTAAACTTTTCCCGGTTGGTTCGTATCTTCCATCTGTTCTCGTATTCGTTCACGTTTCTAATTTCTTCGGCAATCATGCGAGATTGCATGGGTGCATTGCGATATCCGGCAACGATGATTTGACTTATATCGTCGGCGAATTGAATGTTTAGATTCGAGGGGTTGATGAGGTCGGGGATGTCGGCTGTATATATCGAGGACAAGGTCGGAGAGAGGCACCGCCTTGGGGCAATCGTGCCCGCAGCGGAAAGGGGGTGGGCCCTTCCATGATACCTATACTGATATATGCTTATCCCTCCATGACGTAGTCGCAGAAGATCTTCTCGAGCCAGGGATTTAAATCCAATTTCAGGATTTTATACTGCATATCCTTTATCCAGAATTTATCAAATGCCTTGGATAAATCTGTATATACGATATCAGTATACCTCCGATCCTTTTTCGCTTGTGAAATAACTAATTTTTAAAGCAAATTTAACTGTTGCCAAGTCATATATAAAATTTTAACTTATAGTACATTTGACTGATATTTTATCTTGGTCACCTTTTAAAATATAACTTGTTAGCCTTTTCAGGTTTTCTCCATATGTATTAACTTTAGCAAACTTACTCTAGCTTGAAGATGAAAACTCTTGATGTCCATGAACATAGTACAACGAGCAGGACCTGAATTTCCAACCTATATAACTCAGACAGCATCAACCAGGCCATAAATTGTACTAAAAAGTACCAACTTTGCATACAACATATATATGAAACCAGTCTCTGGCCCATGTAGCGACCGCACTGGAATTCTGGTGACCGTCAACCAGAATCTAATAGAGGTACAAGACGCTGCTTTACCAGAAATGGACTGAGCAAACGAAAAGAAAAGTCAGGAACATGAAGGAAAAGTATACAGACATAAAAGAAACGGGTAAAAATCGAGAAAAGATCAAAGACCTAAAATGTCTAGAAAGCGAGATATTATTCCTTATAGAGGAACAGCAAAAAGATTTATGGAAAAAATTCATAAGAAGATTGGAAGATACTGAGCATCCAAACAGAGCCTGAAAGTTAATAAATATTATACAAGGCAGACCACCAATGAAAAGAATACAAATAATGAATGAAAAAGGGGAATACTTAAAAAGTATTGAAGAAACAGCAAACAAATTTAAAGAACACTGGAGAAAAATATATACTATCGAGGAGGAAGACAATCAAAGATACGACAGAGAGACGAAGGTAACAGTCCATACATACCTTCCAAAAAACAGAGATAGAATTACCACAGCAGAAAGAGTGGACTAGAGTACACAGGAGAACAGAGGAGTAGGAGAAAATATTACAGTTAAAGAGCTAAAAAGAGCCATCAGCTCGTTTAAACAAAAGGCTTCCGGGAAAACAGACCTTACGAAATATAATTATGAGAGTGCTCCCGGAAACATTATCAGAGCCATAGCCGACCTCTTTAATGCCTACCATAATATAGGTGCATATTCAGAGAAGTTTAAGCTGGCTAAGATGCAGTTCCTGCTGAAACAGGGGAAACTACCCCAACTAGTTTCCAGCTACAGACTAATTTCACTACTAAATTTTCTGGGAAAAGTTCTCGAAAAAATAATAAACTCAAGATTAGTCAATTTCCTCGAAGAAAATAACAAATACAACCAACATCAATATGGCTTCCGACAGGAAAGAGACTCAACTATGGCAATAGCCAAAATAACGGAAAAAATCGCTCAGCTTAAGGCGGAAAAATGGTACGTGCTATATCGAGAAGGTTTACAACAAGATCTGGGTTGAAAGACTTAAATAAAAGCTCCTTCAACAGTGTCCCCGCATCAATATGGAGAGAATGTTGGCCGACTTCATCTACAGTAGGAAAAAGCCTACATTTCCATAGAGGACAACGAGAGAGCGACCTTCCATCTACAGACTGGGGTACCGCAAGGAAGGTGCATGATCTCCACCCTTTATGCGATATACACGGCTGATCCCCTCCCCCCAATAACACCGGGGTACATTAATATACAATACGCGAATGTCATCAGACAAATTATCGCATTGCATTCCACAAACCCAAGATGGCAGGCCAGAACCCCCGAAAGAGAGATAAAAAATATAAATGAATATGAGAATAAGTGGAAAATTTAAATTAATATCCATAAATTTAGGATCATTCAGGTCAGGAAGAATGAGAAAGACCGCATCACTATCGACTACATTAACTATGACTACGCGAAGGAAGGAAGTGCATTGTAACTTCACATTGGCACAGGAGGTTATCACGCGCACACAAATGCATGGAAAGCCAAAGCCGAAATGGGGGTTAGATTGTTATCTATCTTAGGTAACATGACCCTAAGACGATAAAGAACGATTTATAAAGCGTTCATCAAATCGGTCTTAATATATCCACCGGTCCTAATGCACACGATATCAAAGTCCAATGAAAGAAAACTCCAAAGGGTACAGAATAAAGTGACTTGTATTATAACAAACATGAAAAGAAGAGAAAGAAAAGGGATACAAGACTTTATAAAAATACCCGAAATAGAACCAATTAATTTAACCATAGAAAAAAAGGCAATAAACATTTGGAATAAAATAGAGGAGAAACAGATTGAAACAGGCAGAATGCTAGCAATTCATAACAGAAGCTATACACGTAAACGGCTCTCAAGTAGCAGACTCCACCTACGGCAAAGGGAACACGCGATCTATACAGGAGCGCGCACGAACGCAGTGAGAAAAAAGAAGAAATCAAACAAACACAGTATATAAAATAAAGGTAAAATGCCTTAAATAGCAGAGGTAATGGAAAAAAGAAAAACTAAAATAATAATTAGAAGAAACTTATTGATTTCATTAGTAGTACTAGAGGATAAGAAAATACAAAACAAAATAATTAGAAGAAACTTATATATATATATATATATATATATATATATATATATATATATATATGGAAGAATATATAAATAAAGGAATTAAAACTGACTAACCTGAATAAGATGAAACAAACACAAATAACTAAATAGAAATAGTAAGAATTAGAAATACCATCGAAAAAATTCAGCCACTCTCCTGGCACCTATAAATTCTAATCACACACACTCACATTTTATCTCCCCCCCTTCCCCCCCCCCACACAAAAAAAACTCATGCTATCTCTCTATCACCTGCGTCACTTCTCTCGCCTCATCGTTTCATTTCATTCCGATTTCACCAAACCTCTTCGGTAAAGGAGGGAAAGAACAGCTTAGGACAATATGAAGATGATCGCATAGATCAAAAGCTCAACTATTAAAGCTTGGTTTTTTACTAAACGAAGTTACTTAAAAAGAAAGATGGACGTAGAAGCAATCTACCATCTAAAAGATGGACAAAATAGGAAAATAAGAAACAAATAAACAATAAAACACTCTGTAAGACCATAATATTTAATAACGAAACTAGTTTCGGCATGGAGTTTATCATACCATCTTCACTCCTATACTGTGAATAGATACAGAGTCACCAAACCTAAAATATGTACAAGAAATCAGATCAAATATCCTAATCAGGCGGTGTGAATTTTAGGTCAGTAAGAATATCTTTTAAGATTAAATTTTGGATGAAGTGGTTGTCTTTAAATTGCCCATCCAAGACGGTGAAATTTGGGATTTCTCTAATTTATGTGGATTCAATAACTTTACTTTAACAAAATTCCTTAAACAGGTCAATTATTGGTTCCTCGTGGAAATATATTACATGGTTAAAATTATTGGTATGTGTAAATTTTCTTGAGCCATCGCTTGCACGCCATACATCGCCTCTGTGTTCATAAATCTTCCTTTCCAAATCCCTCCTTGGCTCGCCGACGTAGAACAAAAGGCAATTAATACCTTTACATGGGATTAAGTAGACCTCTGTTTATTTAGTTTTCTCTTTGAATATTTTAAGAGTCAAAGGACTCTTTATTCCTTTCTGTAATATGAAAAATCTAAGAGATAAACAATTTCTGTTAACATCAGGATTTCTTCTTTTGGGGTAATAAAAGTTTGGTCTGGCTTTGGCTAATTTTCGCTAATGATATGGAAGGGGGTATGTCAATTCTATAAAGATACAGGTCGTAAATTAACGTTATTTCATCATAAATAACACATGGATCTCAACTTGTCAAAGCTCTTAAACAATAAACATTACAATAGCTTTTTTATCTTAACATCATGACCATGAATAAAATAAATGTAGTAATTGGAATTGAGTGGTTTACAGTAGACAGTATAGGTAGTTAGATGATTAACTCCTAGAACTTTAACATCAAGGAGATGTAAACAATTATTAATTTATCATTCAACCTTGAAAATTATGATGGGATGTAGGATATTAGGATTGTTAGTTAAAGTTCAGAAGAACTACGCCATGGCTTTTGTAGTAAAAACAGTACTAATGGTGTTTTTAGGCATTCTAATCATCATTTCGAATTTTGTTAGTCGCGGAAACCCAACACTAAAAATTATAAAAGGGGGAAAAGGCAACGAGCAGGAAGCAAGCTTCTGCGTCGGGAGGAGGTCCCCCCGGCCAAAACATGTGACCTATAAGGAAAAAAAAACAAAAACAAAAAAAACAAAACTGGTTAAATAAAAGGGAGAAGGCCAGCCTCCCCTAAAAGTCTACAAGTCCACCAGTCAATGTGTACGCACTCGTCCCGAGTAAAAGGGACAGGCGGTAGCGACCCCGCCCATCCTGGTACCGGGAGAGGTAACGTACGCGAAGATCGCCCAGACTGAGACATTCAACAAAAATGTACCGAACAGTCTGGAGGACAAGGCAGTCTTCACAGTAGGGAGCTGGCAAGCGCTCCATCAAATGGTGGTGCGTCCCGCGAATGTGCCTAATTCGGAGACGACAGAAAGCAACCCGAATCCTTCGCGGCATTGGGGGTTAGGTTCATGGGAACAGTCGCGGGGCAATAGCACACAACTTTAAGTTTCCTTCGACCGTCTCCCATCTTCTTTGCCAAGCAGCCCGAAGAGCTGCCCGTATTCCTGCCATGTAGTCGAAGTGAGGAAGAGCGAAACGCTAATCCGGTCGCAGCGTCCTCGCGGACTCTTTGGCGCCCTCATCAGCGCGCTCATTCCTCGCAATTCCTCATGTCCAGAAACCAGCAGAAGATAATCCCGACATCCGCCCGGCTTGCCAAAACCGTGGCGTCACGGATATCACGAACCAGGAGATGCGGTGATTCCAATGCCCCAAGAGTACTCAGGGCGCTTTGTGAGTCGCTATAGATCATAATCCGGTCTCCAAACCCGGCACGTAGCGTAAGCTCCCGTACCGAGTTGTGTATTGCCACCAGCTCGGGCTTAAAGAAAGACACAGTGCCTGGGAGAGCCTCACTGACTTCAAGCAGAGGGGATAAAGCGTGGAAGCCGCCCCCTTCTTGGGAGTTGTATGCATCCGTATACACTGGCACGGTTCCAGCGTAACACGAGGTGTGCTTCAAAAAGGTCAAACGCAATACTCCCGGAGCTGTACAAGCTTTGTGAGCAGAGGCGTGGCGACAAATAGCCAAAGTTGGTACCTTCCAGGGTGGCGTCCTGGGCAGAACCATGGGAGCCACTGTCCCGTGAGCTATTCCTAGCTCTCCAAGGAGTTTCTTGGCAGTAAACCCAAAGGGCTTAGGGTATGACTGGGGTCTCTCGGCGGCATAAGCACAGTCGAGATCAGCTGCGGATGCAGTGAGAGCTGTTGGCGACTGAGGGAGGAACCGTGCTTGCCCGTACATGCGAAAGATTCACTGTACAAATGGTAGAGCGAGTGGCATCTCCCCAGCATCGACCAACAGGCTCTCAATGCGGGAAGTGCGAAAGGCACCGGTCGCAAGGCGAAGGCTGGTGTAGTGGATCGAGTCCACCTTCCGCAATACTCGCTCGGCTGTGTATGCATAAAACTCGCATCCGTAGTCGAGCTTCGAACGAACAAAGGATCAATAAAAAAGTAAGGCAGTAGCTGTATGAGCGCCCCAAGCCCTGAACGTCACGGAACGGAGAATATCCATGGCGCGGGTACAAGAGACCCTAAGGCTGCGAATATGAGCCTCCCAGGTGAGCGTCGGTCAAATACAAGACCAAGGAAACGGTGCAATTCAATCACTTCCAGGCGCATCCTATTAAGAAACAAGTCTGGGTCTGGGTGGAGCCGTGGATGGTGGCAGAAGTGCACCACCTTAGTCTTGGCCAAAGAAAACTGAAACATGGGCGCTTTGGCATGGCGAGAGACGCGGTTCAATGCCTGTTTGAATCGAGGCTCCAGAGTTGGGATCTAGGCCGCGCCAAAAGAGATCGAAAGGTGGTCCACGTTGAGCGTAGCGAGAACATCTTCCGGCAGCACTGAGGTGATGCCGTTGATGGTCAGGGTAAAGAGTGTGATACTGAGGACACTTCCTTGCAGGACACCCCCTTTCTGCTCATTGGGCCGGAGAGGGCTCCCCCCACCCGCACGCGAAATCAATTATCTCGAAAAAATTCAGATATAAAGATTGGGAGGCGTCCCCTCGCCCCCATCGTGTGGAGAGTCTCCATGATACCGTATCGCCATGCGGTATCATAGGCCTTCTCCGGATTGAAAAACACCATGCGTAGTGCTGTCTACGAAGGAAGGCCTCGCAGGCTGCATTTCCAGTCGGAGCAGAGCATCCGACGTGGAATGGCACTTGGGGAAGCCGCACTGTGCAGAAGACAGATAGCCTCCGCTGTCCAGAAAAAAAGGCTAATCTAAAATTTACCAATTTCTCCATCAACTTGCACACGCAAGAAGTTAGAGAGATAGGGCGGAAACTGGCCGGAGTAGAGTGATCTCTCTCCGGTTTGCAAAAGGCGAGCACTGAAACGATTCGCTAGGAATCTGGGAGGAGACACTCCACTCAGATCCTATTCAACAAATCTAAGAGAAAGGCCATGCCTTGATCACCCAGGTGTCGAAGCATGGCGTACGGGGCATCGTCCGGCAGTGTCCACGCACGAAGAAAGAGCGTAACTCAACTCACTCAGAGTAGACCTTTCCTTGAAGGGTTCTCCACCTCTGGAGTTAAAGTCCAGCCGGTGGCCTTCCGCGCCATCACGACGTGCATTGAATGCTGGTGGAGCAACATCCCGCTAGAGAAAGCAGTTTCGGGGTTCGAGATTGCTGTCTGATTCTCCTGGAGAACGGGAGGGGGGTCCTGCGAGAACTTGCCCCGAATCCTTTTGAATCGCTTCCACACCTCTGCTAGAGGGGTCTTACCCGTTAAGTAAAGACACGTATGCTTCCTAAGCAAAGCAGCGGGCGTGCTTCGAAATATACCGAAGCCTAGCCCGCCGAAATTCACCGACAGTGAAATCGTTCGGGCGGCGCTTATAGCGCATGTAGGCATAATGCTTCTGTTTGAGGGCCGTCTCATACTCGGCCGCCACCACGGGAGTGGTCGGCGTGCCAAACAGCCAGACGTTCTTGGAATAGTAGTGAGGCCCGCGGTGATGAGGTTGCCGGGGAAATCAACGCCCTCATCTACCGAACTAAACTCCTCGACTGAGATAGAGAATTCACTCATTTCCTGAAATGCAGGCCACCACGCTCGTGCCAAGCACTACCAAGTTGGGCTCTCAGGCGGCAGTTACCCTGAAAATGATATTTGAATGGGAAAGTGATCACTACCATGGAGGTCATAGACCACCCCCAATCAAACTCAGGCTGTGCATCCGAAGAACACAAAGATACATCAAGGTAAGAAAATGAAGCGGTTCTCGGGCAGTGATGCGTAAACTCATCCACATTAAGGACACCTATTTCAAGCTCTTCGATCAGATCGGCAAGGACTTGTCCCCTAGGATTTATTGAGTAATCTCCTCAGAGAGCATGTCTGCCGTTCAGATCTCCAAACAAGAGAAAGGGCCTTGGCAAACGTGCCACGAAGCGGCAGAAGTCCCCCACGTCGAGGTCAGCTGACTGTGGAATGTACGCAGAAATAATAGTATACCTCCTATCCAGATGAAGCTGCACAGCCATTGCCTGAAAGGAGGTATCTAAAGTTAAAATAATAACGGAGACTTCATGATGGGTAGAAACCGCGCATCCGCAAGCCAGGTCCCCATCTCGTAGTGCTGGGATCGCAAAACCCTTATACCATTGGATGGCAGGCAGGGGGCACGCACCTATCATGGTATTCTACAGAAAAATAGCTAACGGGAACGGGACGAGATGGGCTTCCGCAGCTCCTCCCAGTTGGTCAGGAGACACGGCAATTTTATTGAAGGAATATGCCCTCCAGGCCTAGCTCGGTGGAGATGCAGGGGCCCTCTTCAAACAGAAGACCTTTACGGAATTGGCCGTACGCTTCCCGGAAGCAGAACCCCGGGGGCTGTTGCCCGGATAATGCGCTGTCGCCTTCGAGGACTTATTGGGGGAGGTTGGACTCGCCATGCGAGTCTTTTCCTTTCTCCGCCTAGAAACTTTAGGTGGGCGTTGTGCCGCCAGATTTAACAGGGAAGCGCCTGGGTTGAGTAGAACCCGCAGAAGGGCTCCAAGTAGGCGCGGAAACAACCGTGCTCGTTGGCCTGAATTGGCCAGGAGTAGAGGGTGTCTTGCCAAGCATTAAGGCGTAAGACGTCCCAGGCAGAACCGGGCGTGCCAGGACCAAGTCCTTAGCCTAGCGGAATGAGAGTCAATCCTGGGACTGAACGGCCAGGATTTCTTTCTCAAGGAGATATGCACCACATTGCTTCGTATAAGCGTGGTGCAGCTCTCCGCAATTGACACACTTGGCCACCCACGATTTGTAATTATCGTGTGCGGCCTTGGAGCAGTTTACACATACTTCAAGTGACCCCAACTTTGCACATCTACATGAGCGAATCGTATTGTCGAAGCGGTGACAGTAATAGTACCACCCGGCAGTGGCACAAATGCCTTCACGCGGCAGCGGTACCAACCGGCACACACCGACTCAGGGATCTTTTCATAGTCGAACGTGATGAAGAGTGTAGGGGTGGGTCTCGAAGCTCCTCCCTGTTTTCTCATCAAACGTTCGACCTTGACCGCTCCATGGTCGGCCAGCTCTAAGATAATGTCCTCTATGGAGTAGCCAACGAGTTCCCTTCGCATAAACTACTCCTTTCACAAAGTTCATGGTAGAGTTCGGCGTCACACTCACCGGAGTGCCATCAAGTGTCCGAAGAGCACTTATCTTTGCCGTCTCGGACGAATCCGTCGTATTCACCAGAAGGCTCCGTTCCGAGAAACGGGTGACCTTCGGCTCTCTACCAATTATCTAGCTAAAGTTCTCCTCTGCTGGATCATGTTGCCCTTGGCCAACAAGCTGCCATCAGTGGAGTGAATAACTAAGAAGCCTTTGAAGCCAGTGGGCTCAAAAACGCCAGGTAACCTCTGAATGAGGGGCCCCGATGTCATCGAGACTCCACCCCGCGCCGTTTTGGTCTTAATCAGGGGCTCCGCACCCGGCGGGGGCAAAGAGGCTGAATGTGCCGACCTTGGCTTGGTCGCTTACTAAAGCATCAGACACATCCGTCCCCGCCGGCCCCGCGGATGGAGAGGAACCCCGAGTCATTTTAGTGTTTTTTTGTTTTGTTTTTTTTAGGAGAGAAGGGCGGGGAATGAACCCGCCTCTCCCCTCCGCCGGCAGGAGCCCCCAGGCCAGATGGACCGGCCTTAGCCAGGTCCTTCTCCAAAATGGAAAATGTCCTGGCAGGCGCAGGGGCACCGGTCGTAGGATATCCCTTCCCTCCTTGTACTGCCTTGGAAACCCTAGCCGTTTGAGGTGGGCATTGTGACCCTCTTTTTCTTACGGGAAGCAAACGCTCATCACCCCTCACAGTAGCCCGCTCTGCAAAGGGTGCGTATGAGCCTGATAGAGCCAGGCGCCACAATTTAAGGCCAATTCTCCCGCCTGGTGACCTGGCAGCCCTTCATCATGGCGGCTCCACCTTGGGCACGGCGTAAAAAAATAGATGGTGAAGTGAGAAGGAAAGGGGATGTGAGGAAGGTATGGGTGGGGATGAAGCAGGTTGTTAAAAACCCACCATCCCAAACCGGAGCTCAGGGGTTAGGGAACATCGTGCCCTTCTTCCTCAGCCCCGATCCGGAACGGTTGGCTGAGAAGAAGATCAGCATCTACCCTGCGAAATTAGAGGCTGACCAGAGAAAGTTGCGGGAGAGGTTGTATGAAAAGCGAGGAAGCAGGGGGAAGAACACAAGTCTCTGCAGGAAAGAGAAGAGGCTAAGCTTGGGTCGGACGGGGTATTGATTCCCGTCAGCACGGCGGCCAGGATGGAAAATCACCGCGCTACTTACGGAGCAGGTCGCGAGCGACTCTACATCTCACTGTCCGTCGGTCGGTCCCTGTTTTGCTATTTTTTTGTTTTTGTAATAACATAATAACTATTCGGCCGATTCTAAAGAGAATTGAAAACCTTAAGATTATGTTGTTTTAGATTCTCTTTCGAATGCTATAATTGCCAAATTCCTCCCAAGGTTATGCCTGGAATTGTTTTGGCAATAACATCATAACTATTGGTCCGAAGTCTAACGAAATTTGAAACCCTTATGTTGTTTTACATTCTCTTTCCAATGATATAATTTCCAAAGATTTATCAAAGTTAGCCGTGAAATTATTTTGTTTTGGCAATAACATCATAACTATTCAGATGATTTTAGCGGAATTTGAACCCATTATGTTGTTTTACATTTAATTTCGAATGATATATTGCCAAAGTTTTTCCAATGTTTGCCCGGGAATTATTTTGTTCTGGCAATATCATCATAACTATTCGGCGGATACTTTGCTAGACTAGACTAGGCTATAATACGATATAATCTGCTAGGCAAGCCTAGAATCGGCTATACTATGCTAGGTTATTATAGGCTAGGCTATACTATGCTAAGCTGTGCTAAGATATAATGTACAAGGTTAAACTATAGTATGCTAATTTAGGCTATAAAATGCTATGCTAGGATAGCATATAGTATGTTAGGCTAGACAATACTAAGCTATGCTTGACTAGAGTATAATAGGATAGTATAGGCTATACTTGTCAAGGTTAGTTAATGCTAGACTAGGTTATATTATGTATTTTAGGCTATACTAAGCTATACTAGGCGAGATAGGGCTATACTATGCTATGCTATGGTAGACTAAAGTATAATAGGCTACAAAGGGCTATACTCTGCTATGCTATGTAATACTATGTTAGGCTACGATTGGCTAGCTAACCAATGCTAATAAGCTAGGCTATGCAAAGTTATTCTAGTCTAGCGTATCGTATGCTATACTAGTCTAGGATATACTAGGCTAGGCTATAATATGATACGGTTGGCTACATATATTATGTTAAGCGTGGTCATAAATCAGAATAATTGAGGGCACTCGACTTTTTTGTCAGCAGACCTTGTTTTTAAGACACTAACACTCTGGGTACGACTTTATTTGCAGCGATGCTATCTTAAAAGTAACTAGTTTCTGCGCGAAAACGAAGCCGTAAAATGCCGACAAACTCCATTAGTACTGTTTTTACGTACTTATTATTTATTCATAGATTATTCGTATATGCCATTGGGTAATACTTCAGTTTAGGAGGTGCTATTTCTGAGCTACAATTAATGGGATCGGCTCTGCACGTTTATCGAAATAAAATAGACGATAGCGCCGCCTACATCTTCATTATTGGATTGACGAACATTATTGGATTGACGAACATGAAGACGAATCTTCCATTTCCGACACAGGTTTCCACTAGGCTGTAGTCAAGTGACTACCTGAACTATTTTAAAAACGCGATTTTATTATTTTAAAGTATTTCTGTTCTCTTTGGGGTATGTTTGGTATCGTTTTATGTGAAATGCCCGCCTACCCTTTATCTTAAGGGCAATGACTGGCGGGATGAAATCTTTGGTAGATATATCAGGTTTCCATGGACTTGTTTGTCCATTCTTTCAAAACATTAACTCGTCGTTTGACCATGGAAAGAAAGGCCTCATCTTACCATTATTTTCGCCATCATGTTTCATGGTTGGAACGGCTTTACTTGGATTGTGCACTTCCTTCTTCCTTCTGCCAGAATTAATCCGTTTCCAAATCCTTGTCTGAAAGCCTACAGGTATAATCTATGTTTGCGAAAAGCTTATGGAAATTTGAAAGAATGAAACGACCAGTTGGACCAGAGAAGTATTTCACTATACAATTTGTACTGTCCCAAATGACACAAACAAGTAGGATATTTGCACATAGAACCGCCATAGTTTGCATAGCAATTAACTCAAGTTCAATCTTGTGTATGTTAGTTAGGCCATTCTTTTGGCGGCTATCTCGCAGGTATCGTGCTTAAGAAATCTATCACGCCTGTCTTTTTCCGCGTGTTTATCGTAAAGATGCGGCACAAAGAGGATCTTTCATTTTGAACCACTGCAGAGACTGTCAAGCGCTCCAAAAGAGTATTTCCTAATATTCTGTCAACTTGACAAAACAGTTTTCATTTAGTGCTGGTAAATCAACCGATAGGCTAAAGAAGATATCTAAAGGGAAAGGACGATCCATTACCCAAATTTTTAATAAAGACCTTTTCAAAATGACTGCATGAGTTTCTCGAGAGATTACTGAGATTTTGTCCATCAATGTCTCCAGGCAGATTTTATCATGTCGGCTGGAAGAAGATAATCTTGCTGCTCACATACCCGCGTTCAAGCTATTGATCTACCAGTCCCAAGAACAAGAAAGCTTGTTTTGCATTCGCCACTGAACATGATTAGTGAACGGATGATCAATGAGGCCAATTCCAAAAGTTATAGAAGATTTTGTGATAGAAAAACAAGCGTTCTGATATTTTCGGACGTCAGTGTAGATGGTGCTGTAAATGTTCTTTAGAAGGCGTACCTCCGTTTCAGAATTTTGCAACCACGGCACCTATTTCGCTCGACCTCTACAAGAACGCAACCCAGGATTACAGAGCAAGGTACTGAGATTCCGGGGCACCATGTTGCCACATTGGGTGATGCCAGACTCACACATTATTCACTTAGTGACTTATCAACAAGGAAAAGAAAAGCAATGACGGTATCTCACCCAGGAAGATTGTTACGAGAGTTCTGCAGAGAAAGTAGTGAATATGGTATAAGTTGGATTGTGTGGAAGATATTTACCCGTGGATTCACCTGGATAAGAGGCAATCCTACAGAGGGAAACTGCCTTATTTTGCCCAAACTATACCTAACACCTCTTTGTGGGGCACACTATGTTCAATTATTAACCCTAAGTTGAGTATTATTTAGAATTTTCCTCTAGTTCAGTAAAGTTTTTAATTTCCACAACTGCCGACTTTAAACTTCAATTCTGAATTATTATTATTAAATACTTTTTTCCTTGTCATAATTGCTATATTCACAGGGATAAATAAATATTTCATACTCTTAAACTATGTGTTTTTTTTCAATTCTTGTAGAAAACCTGAAGATGTCCTTTTAGTCGAATCGTTGCGCAACTCATCTTCAAAAAAGAACACAAGAAGATGCCTTTGAGTCTCTTTCTCTTCATTTCCTACTGAAGCTTACATTGACTCTAGGTTAGGTTGGGTCAGATTAAGTTATGTTATGTTCGGTGGCAGAGCGGACATTAACGATTGCATGTGGTCGTAGAAACCCACACTAAAGGAGAACTGGCTAAAAATATTCCGTTACTTATTCAATTTTTACCCTCACTCTTTCGTATTTCTCTTTTTAATCGGCCGTACATTCATTGAAAATCAAGTCGTTCCCCGTTGGATTCGGTACTAATTTTCCCATGTTTGCGGTTCTAGCAACGAGTCTCCACCTTTACTCTGCCTCGGGTAAACCTGTAGGAGGCTCCTCATCTACAGCAAACAAGATCCCCCGGGCGGG
Organism: Ceratothoa steindachneri; assembly: GCA_963969495.1. Taxonomy (NCBI): domain Eukaryota; kingdom Metazoa; phylum Arthropoda; class Malacostraca; order Isopoda; family Cymothoidae; genus Ceratothoa; species Ceratothoa steindachneri. The sequence goes on from OZ018339.1 coordinate 10,029,382, forward strand.
CCTGATACAGTGTGAAGGTGGTAATTGTTGCTACTCATTGCCATTTTAACCGCATCCCACCACTGCAGTTTACCACACTCTTCTTCCCCGTGTTTATCGTGGATTCTCTGTGATTCTATTTACAAACAGGGGAAGAACCCTTAGGGGGTTCCAATATCAGAGGCTGTGAATTCAATGCCATGGACTTCATTTTCGTTAGCCACGGGGGACTTGGATTTCTGACGTCGAGGCTGGGGATCAATACTTTCAGCGCTGTCATGAACTGGCTGCCCATTGGTCAGCCAATAGATGACACCACTACTGTGTTTAGTAAAGGCAGGGACAATCTTTCCTATTTTTATTATAATTAATCGCTCAAACGCGCCATTTAGAGATTTAATACGTATCGCCATCGTTGATTTAATGGTTCTGACCCCCATTCCTCTAGCCCCCGCTCATTCCATCATTTGCTCTTAAATAAACATCCCCCAAAAGAATAGAATCCATTAATATGGAGAGATATTTTCTAAAAAAAAAAATAATAGCTTCTTCTAATGAAGAAATCTAAGACTACCATTACTTAGAACTTATCAAAGGCAATTAAGGAGGCAATTTCCTATCTCTAATTACAAATTTTCGCGCAAACGGCGACAATTAGTGGGGGAATGAACGCAAAACAAATCTGGATAAATTTCGACGATATTTGAATGTCTGAAGATTTGTTTGGAAGATTAGGAAGTTCCGTAAGGCGTAAATATGAGCCTGAAACATGGTTTGTATGAGAGAAAACCATTACGGAAATTAAAAAGGTCAGGAATCGTTCTTTCATTCGAAAATTGCTCGCGAACGAAGGACACACAAATGGACTCCGCTCCGCAGATTGCGGGCGCAAAAGCGCTTAATTTTCTCGCTCGGAATTGGACCTCAGCGGATCATGCATGGGATTGACTTAGGCGAGGAGGTTTGGCCGAGTGGACCGAGCGCCCCGAAAGACGGATATACAGTATGTGGTTGTCATACTTGGTAGTTACCTATCCCCTAGATTTAGTAGTTAACCTCCCCCCCCGGTGACCACTGGAGATTAGTGGACACGAGTACCGTCTATGACCGAAGATTTGGGCTTATGCCTAAACCTGCCAAGTTTCGAAAAACTCCAACACATTAGTCACAGATCTCTCCTCCCTAGCCTTCTAGAGGAGACCCCCTCGTTGGTTTCCGCTTCTTGATTTAAATAAATAATAATAATCACCTCACATATCTCGCCACACCTCAGACAGAGCCCCGAACGAGGCCGGATTCTTTTTAGTTCTTTTATTAGAGAAAAAAAAGAGTCGAGACGCAACCAACGAGGGCATTTGATTTAGTGGAAAAAGAGAATTGCGAAAAAAGTTGAGGGATGACACAAACAGTCATCGTCATCCTGGGGCAAGGAGGGCGAAAACAAAATCATACCAAGAACACATTGCGTGCCCTCCTAACCCAATGCCTGGAGGAGGCCCTGGGGCCATATATCTTCCACACATCTTCGCCTCCTTTATCTTCACCACTTTCTATGATGTTCTCGTTGGTTTTTATATTTAATTCAATTAAAAAAACAAACGACATAAATCTGTCAATTTGAACCACCTACAGGAAGCGGAAATACACTCCCCTTCCCCCTTAAACTTGGTTTTCAGTCCAGGTACCTAAATTTGTAGTCCCTTGTCTTTTGGGTTGAAGTTTTGTCAGTCCATTTTCACAGTTGACTTGTTAGTCTTTGTTGCCTTTAATTCCTCTTATTATTTCGTTATTTTTCTGTATTTCTTTTTATTTTCGTAAAGTCCAGAGAAGGGGGGAAGGAGGGTGGGGGGAGAGAACCCGCACTCGCTTCATCACCATTAATTAGTTTCTTTATTTCAATCTTTGTTGCTCTTGAATTTCTTCTTTATTCCTAGTTACTTCTTATCTTCCTCTCCCTTCCTTCATTTTCCCTCGTTGGTTACATCCATTCCTCAATAGCTTTTCTCAATTAAGATCTATTTCGGCCACTCTTCTTCCTTTGCCACCTTTCTTTTGTTTTGTTTTTTATCCGATACGGAATAGGGGTTTTGTTTGGGGGAGTTACGCCCCCTCTCCGTCACCAGTGTCCTGTCCCAAAGATCTCATCTTCTGTCCTCTCTGACGATGTAACTCGCACACAATTTTAACTTCTCCAATTTTCACTCTCTTCATCAATTTCACTCTTTTCAAAATTTGCTTAAAAGATAAGGGTAAAAAATTCTCTTGTTTCTCTCTCAGGGGAAGGAGCTCACTCTCATGGGAAGGAGCTCACTCTCAGGGAAAGGAGCTCTCTCTCTTAGGGGAAGGAGCTCTCTCTCTCTCTCTCTCTCTCTCTCTCAGGGGAAAGAGCTAACTCTACGATTGTGAGAGCTGTGCTGCACCAGAGAAGGCGAAGAAATATTTCCCTACCCGAACATCACAAGGAAATTCTGGGAGAGGAAGCTCGAAGCTCTTTTTAGTTCGATAAGTTAATGATTGTGGACTAGTGGAGGTAAATCGCCAAACTTGACCTGGAGTCTGGGAACATCTTCTATCTCCTTGGCTTCCTTTTCCCCGTTTTATGGCATGGATATAGCATAAGTAACCTCCTTCGCCTTGCATATGTAGGAATGTCTTCCCTCTCAGGTCAGACACCTGCAGTTTGACACTCAACACCAATGTTTCTAAGAGGATAATTGGCTGTCTTCCACACATTTTCACTTCTCTATGTTCAATAAGTTCTCTTGACCACTTTCTTCCTGATATGCTCTTATTTGTATTTGATTTTAAACCGAAGTGGAAAATGGCATTGATGAACGCCAGCACTGCTGACCTCAAATTGGGGACCAATTGTTGTGGCCACCACTTACTTTATCCCCTAGTTAAACGGCGAAACTGATGGCATTAAATGTTCAGAGGGACTTTGGAGGCCTTTTAATGTATACTTTTTACTTTGTAAGAGTTTGTGTTAAATTACAGAAAGTAATTTATTTACCTATATTAATAAAATGAGAAATAATAGTAATATTGGTGATTGCTAATTAGAATTAATTCTCTAATTAATGCAATCAACTTAAACCTCTACTTTCGATTTTCTGAGAGAACTAATTATTTGAGTTGATAATTAAGTGTAAAAGAACAACCTCTGACCCCCTCCCCCCCCGATTTACCGGAGACCACGTGCTATGGTATCCCGCCATGGACGTCGTCATTTCCTGTTCGAACATTCTCGAATTTTCGACTCTTGAACAAGTTGGGAAAATATTTCTCAATCCTGCGAACTCGTCCCAAGCCAGCCCCACCCCCCCCCCCCCGTTGAAGAAGTGTGAAAGAGTCGCACTGTCTCGCCCCTTGCTGCTAAATGATGAATCAACTACACCTCCGGATTAAAATGTCTGGAGCTTGTGACTCCTTTCTCCAAACTCCCCCTTCCCCTCCAGAATCGGGCATGCAAATTCTCGGGCTATTCTGTAGTTCGAGGAGTCCAGCTCGCACCTCAAGGCCGTCCTTATCGTCTCTTCCCGCCAGCGTTCGTCAGACAGCAGACTTTTTTAGCTCTGATTCTAACCAAGTCAATTGGTAGCTTCTGTGAACGGCAAGCCTTTGAATTTGCACAAGAGTCTCCCTTCGTTTAATCGAACCGAACAAAATCTCCATCGATTACTTTTGAGGAAAAAGAAGATTCTTCTTTCCGTGGAATTACGAGAATTCCCATATTCCCCGTCATATTTGAAAATTGGCTATCTTCATCGAAAGGCTGTTTGGATCTTGCCCCACCTGTTTCATTTGAATCTTGCCCTACTTGCCTTATCGGATCGTTCCCCACTTGCCTCATCGCAAGAAGGACCTTCTTCAAAGTCATCGACCCGTAAGACTGAAACCCCCTCCATTATTAGTATTGTCAAGTTCCCCCATTTTGATCTGAGCCTAGTTACATTAATCAATTAATTGCATTTGAGAATCCCTCCTCCTAATAATTATCAAGAGACTCTTTCATTTTAAATAATTCCCTTTTATCTATTATTATTCTTATTTTGATCTGTGTAAATTTAATTATATTTTTGTTGTTTCATCTTTAACTAACCTTAAACTATAACCTCGGCCTATTCGAGTAAATCTCGCCAACCATTTATGTAATCTGTTTGATTATTAAGGATTTGAAACCCAACGCCTTAAGTGTGACCTCCCAGTCGGTCGTTAATCCCTGCAAACAGTCCTTCAAAGGTTCGCGTAGCAGTAGGGGATTAAATTACCCCACAGACACATAATGTAGGAGTAGTGTATGATATAGAGTGGTTGTACCACGACATTATGCTTTGTAACGTGTTGCTAATTGCTAATAAAAATGAATTGCTAATAAAAATGAATTGCAAATAAAATGAATTGCTAATAAGTACAATGAAGATATTCGCTTGGATTTAGATAGTGCTAAAATAATGTAATTACATGTTAATTGGTAATTATGCTGTTCAGCTCATGCTAAAGTTTGTGATGGCGTGAAGGGAATTAAATAGTCTTTGATTTTGGTGAAGTTAAGGAAGACGCAAGTAGAAAAAATTGCCTGGCAATGGAGAAAGTAGACATCAAAATCCGCGTCAGAATATGATTAGGGTCAGTTTGCGGAGGACCATTTCGAGATATACCAGCTGGGGATGAGAAGACGTCTCAGAGGCAAGATGGTCTTCTCAGCTTTTCAGGAAAATGGATGAACTCTAGCTTGACTCGCCTGGACTAATTTCTACAACTTTTAAACAAGCCAGTTTTATTCTCACCAAAATTAGGGAAAGGTGTATAGCAAGCACTCATCTGGGGAAGAATAGCCTCCGCGATGCAGAAGAGTCCTAATTTTCTATCTTTGGTTCATAGATCCAAGCAAGAAGTTTCATTGATGGCACGGGAATGCCCGTGTAAGTGTGGGTGCAAGTCATATAAGAGAAGCCGGCATCCCCACAAGTTCCCCCTCTCCATAGCACTGAAATTCTCGAAGAGTATGTACAATAAAAGAATATTATATAAGTAAAGACACTTACATTCTTTTAGGTTCCCATGAAGGCCTCTGTGATATTACTATGTAGTCCACTCTGAAAAGGAGAACCGGAGTTTGTAGGTGAGGAAGCTTAAGGTATTTTTTGCACCCCTGTCTCGTTTTCTGTTTATCAGTATTACATAATTCATGGAAGCACATGGAAGAACAATATGTATGGTTGTCGTAAACGCAACTTCACGCTATCTACCGGAAGGAAAACAGACGAAGAAGTATGGAAATCATTGATGAGATATAGCCTACTTTTCCCATTCGGCGTTGTCGGCGTCTTGGCCTAATATGTTTCATAGTGGGTCTGAAAGTAGTAACGAAGTCGGATTGAAAGGTGGGGCCTAAGTGAGCTCGCTCTGGATGTGCAGGCCAGTGGTATACCCGAGATAAGCCGAATATCCGCCTAGATATTCTTTCCAAGTGTTTCTGAGGCCGGGGAGAAAAGGGGGAGTGATTTTACTCAAATAGTCGTGATTGCTACCCTCAGAGCTCCCTTCAAGTTAACCGCGGGTGCCCCGTGGTTATCTTAATGTCCCTAGTGTCAAGGGCTATAAAAGCCTCGGTCCTGGTTCGGAGGGCTATAGTTGTTAGGAAACAGTTTCTTTCCAGCACGTAAAGCGATCCAGTATGTTGAAGAGGTCGGCCATATCTTGGCAGCACGAAAGCAGGCCTACCATATCCAGTGTGTCTCGGGGACACTGCTGGATAGTGGTAACAGTGTGTCGCTGTACCTATAAATAATGGCATTATCCGCATGTGTAATTCGAGTAATGAGCGTCTTTGTTGATCCTCGCGTAAATGAACCTCGATGCAACCGCCTTTTAAAATGCTTTAATCCGCGTCTGAGAAAGACAGTGCAGTGCAGCTCCCCCGGAGAAATATAAGTATGTACGGCAGTGTTTTTTGTGAGGATGTCGAGGTAGCTGCAGGAATTGCCTGACTTAGATGTAACCTTTTTTTTAAATTTGAGGGAACTGGGTTATTCAATTGCAAAAAATCGACGCCAGCAGTATGCTTGCATCTTCCCTGTCTTTCTCTTTAATATGGCGTATGACGGTGATGTATTGTTAGATTTGATCCACCTGGCGATATTGAAGTGTGAAAAAGCGATTCAAAGTGGTGTGAATCACGGATATGAAGGCTCAATTATCTCATTATATGGCGATATTTCACCGTTCCAATTATTAGGCAAAAATGTTTCATCGCGAGAAATACAGACATGAGATCACTACTAAAGGTTTTCGAACGTTTCTCAACAGGCCTTATCATCTTAGAGAACAATAGTATGGAACTTCATTCCTCTTCCTTTTTTTGATAGCCTGTCACGCCATCGTTGGATGCATCCGTTGATAGAGAAGCCTCGCATAAAAAGTCCACATTGAATAAAGGTGTGCAGGAAGCCAAAGTAATTTTCACTTCAGTGAAAGGCTTTGATACTCATCTGTCCATGTCAGTCAGTTATTTTAGTTCTGCCTGTGAGAAGGGTATTTTACTCGTTACAAACTCGCGTATAGTTTGGGATTCAACAAGGGAAAAGGTTCAGCATCCGGAGGAATTCTCATATTAAAATTAAAGTATGCGACAGAGCTAACTTTGTAATAGCTTACTTATTTTCTTCAGTGTTAGAGATACCATCCATCTTGACATAATGGCCATCACCTGAGGCTCTAAAGGTACATTTTGTGGGTTAGTCCAAATGTATGCAGGTGAGAGATGTACTCCTCAGGCCTCGAGTTGGTCACGAGAATTTCGTCCAGAAATACAAAGATGAAGTCGAGATCTTGCGACACCGAGTCAATGGAGAGCTGAAAAATTCGTTCTTTTGTTCTGACTCACTCGAAAAACTCAAACTGAGATATAGTGGCAGTTTTTTGGATCTAATCTGTGTAAACGAGTATTTGCTGGTGTGACTTTATATGTTTGATCTTGGAGAATATGGATTTCTGTGGAGATAAGAAGAAAAATCCATCACATTTGGAACGGGACAATGGCCACTTTTTGTCTGGTCACCGAGGGTCCTAAAATCTCCGCAGGCTCTCCAGTCACCTGATAACGCAAGCGCGCAGCATTTCCTCAAATTCCAAGTTTGAGTGTGAGGAGCCTTCACGGGCGGTAATAGGCCCGATGATTGTGTGTCTCAATGTGAAGATTACATATTTGCTTCAAAGGCTCATCTCCATGAATTGGGCGGGTTATGTCTCGAAAATCGACAAAAAACCTGTTAGTATGTGGAGTTCAACCGAAATGGAAAGGCAAGTGGAAGTGCACCCTGCTTTTCATTAGGGGAAAAATTCCGTCTGCTGGTCAACAAGACTGCACCGAGTGAGGTCAATCAGTAGGTCAAAATGCGTTAGGGAATTGGCTCCGAAGAGAGCGCGTGAAACCTTTGCCAAAATAAAGACTAATGCAAAGAGCGTCGTGACCATAAGTTAAATGCGGGCAGTTTTTTACGTAGACTCTCATTGAGGTACAGTTTACAACCTGTAATTTTAGACGCATCTGGCCTATATTGTTCGGAGAATTTCACCGGTACCAGGCTAATAGTTGCTGCAGAATCTAATCCAAAAAGTGTCATGGTGACGGGGTCATCTAGTAGGAGACGGCTTTTTATATCACTCCCCATACGCACGCCATTAAGGGAGAGGAGGTGTTTAGATTCTCTCAAAAGGAATAGATAGAAACGCACATATGAACCCATTTTCCATGTGGTGTATTAGCAGAACTCTTCTCGACGCATCTTGAGCGGAAGATATCGAGAGCCGCTCAATGCGCGGAGATGATGTGGTAAACTTGAGGCGCGTACAACTGTTTTGGACGAAAATGTCTAGTAATCCTCAAATATCTCCGAAAGAAGTGTGTTTTAATTTAGCCTCAAAGCTTCGATTTGGCCTTATTGGGGGAGAAGAGTGCATTGGGGGCTACGTCGGGGTAAGACGATTAGAGAAGGATATTGGTCATTTTTGTTATCTGCTCCAAATGAGAGCTGAAGGGTAGGGAATTCAATAGCTGCTAAATCATGGACGGGGTTTGTAATGAAGTCATCTGGGTAACTGCCTGCAGGAGCCTAAGTCGTAATAAAGAAACCCAGTCCAGTAATAAGGCTATATTAAAATCCAAAAATTAACAAACACAAAAAAAGCGAACAATAACCCCCTCCCCCCAAATATAAGAAAATGCAGTGAGATTCATGATCTAGCTTTCCCGAAGTTTTGAGTCACTTACCTCTGGTAGGCTAACATGCACCTAAATCCACAAAAGTTGTAAAAATGGAGTAGTCAGGCTCTAAAAAGACAAAGAAGTTCCTATCGGAAGTGCAAGAACCGGGTCCAAGTAGATAAGGAAAGATATAGTAATCTCGTTTGTCCCGAAACAGACACGTTTCGTGTGCGAAGATCTCCAAGGCTGGAATACTCAAAGTAGTATGTACTGGACAGTTTGATGGACCATGGAGTCGTCGTAGTAAGATACAAGTACATTAGAGCGTTCCATTTAATATGATGAGTCCTGTGATTGTGCCCAATTCGAATATGCCAGGCCTGATTTCGTCGAGAAAAAATGATAGGTCCACGGGAACAATTGCGGCGCAATGACACACAAATTTGGGTTCCTATCGGGTGTCTCTCATCTTTTTTGCCTGGCTTCCCAGAAGTCTAACTTGATTCTTCCCATTTAGTCAGTGCGATGAAGAGCAAAATGCTGGTCTGGTCGCTTATTTCTTGAAGAATGTTTGGCGCTCTCTTCGGCGCGCTCATTTCCAGCTATCCTTACAAGCCCAGGAACCTAGAAGAAAATAATCTTCCCATCCCCTCAGCTCGATTTGGCCATTGCGTCACGGATACCACGAACCAGGGAAAGAGTGGGGATTACAATGCCCCGAGAGAACTTAGGGCACGTTTTGAGTCGCTAAAGATCACAATCCGGTTTCAGAACCGGTCACAACGCTTTCTCTTCCGTACTGAGCTGTGTAATGCAACCAATTTTTGCCCAGAAGATAGACGCAGCGCCTCTATCTTCCTCCCTACTCGACTGCAAAGAAAATGGATAAGGCGTGGAAAAAGACACAATAACTGAGTTTAGAGCCAACCGTTTACACTCGTACGGCTCCAGCGTGACACGAAGTGTGCTTTAATCATGTCGAACTCATTATTTTGGGCGCTGTGGAATCTTTGAGGCGAGATGACACATACTGAAAGGTGGTTCCCTCTAGGATGGCGTCCTCGGCTAAACCAGATCGAGAGATACATTGAGCTCTCTAAAAAGCTTCTTATCCCTAAACCACTGAGGCTTAGGATATGATTAGCGTCTCTCTATGACATAGCCACCGTCAAAATCAGTCGCGGATGAAATGAGTCTTTGTTGACTGAGTTAGGCACCGTGACCACATGTACAAGTGCATAATACACTGTGTACGGCGCTGAGCAAGCGGCAACTCCCCAGCATAACCCTTAGACACTTAATACGAAACCTGCGAATGTCACTGGTTGCTAAACGGAGACCGGTGTTGTGAATTATGTCCATCTTCCGCAAATCATCACTCGAATCGGCAGGGAAGCGCTTGTGGCTGATATCCCCCACAAGCCTTTGGTTGGGATATCGCAATACAAAAAAGAATGAATATATTCTGCCATTTAATATTTAAATTTAATTTATTAGAGAAAAGAAAAGAGTATAGTTATCGCAAACTAAATATTTTCATTCAGAGAAAAAGAAAATCCGATTTTACGAATCGTTTCATAGGCCTAATTTTGTAGTACTTTCTGTTTTATTTTATTATAAAAAGTTATATATTTTAAGATTTGCACTGGCTATCGAAAGGAGAGATGCATGCTTTTTTTTGAGGATTGTTGGCTTTCTTCGATCACAGTTGTATATTGTTACTTGCCTTTGAATTCTTTTAGTTTAATATTCTTATAGAAATCTTCTACATCCTATTTTTTCCCGTTTATTGCCTTTTCTTTCTGTTCTTGTCCTCATTCTTTCTAAGCCTGTTTAAAAACGAATAAGGGTGCAAAAGGCATTTAAATCTTTATAACACATAATAATTCAGTTAAATTTCGTGTTGTTAATTATTATATTTTGTTCCGCTTAAGTCCTTCAGAGGACGGATCGTTATGTATCTAAGTGCCGTGTTATGTGATTTTGATCAAATATTTGTTGAAAACATATTTTTATACTATTAAAACTGCATTTAACCTTAAAAGAATAAGTTTTAAGTATAAATCATAAAAATATGGGCATCAACTTAAATAAATATTACAAGCTCACTATTGAGATTTCACTTGGTTTGTAGCTCTAACTGAACAAGGGAAAAAATAATTTACCATGATTGTGGGCAAATTTTCTTTCTTTAAATAAGATTTGCCTTCGCTCATCCAAAAATCTTGGTGAAACTTTAGCTTGACAAAGTTTGCTGGTTTTATTCCCTCAGGAAAGATGGTTGCTACCGAGGTTATCTCCTTATAGAACTGCACTCATCTTTCTTAACAATTCGACATTGCGATATATTAGTCGCGACACTCCAAAGATAAGTGGCGAATATCCATGTCTTCAGAGGTAGCTTTGATTGACTAAAAAAGATTTAGAACTTATTGATGGTATATTTTTGTATTTGGTGCAGTCTGTAATTTGGCATTTCCATACAAATTTGACTAGAGATGAGAAATGTTTAGTCCAGTTCATATTTTGACGACATCTGCAACCCTTCATTTCACTAACAAGAAGGCGCTGCTGTTTCATCCAGTTAATAACCGTTCAAGTCTCTTCAGTTGAAATTAGAGGGCACACATCTTGGGGGGCAGACCTATTCATGATGGGTAAATTGCCCAAAATAATAAATTAATTTTTATGGGATAAGATTATCTTTTGAAAATGACTGATGAAAATTTGAAGCTAAAAAAAAATAATATCAAAAAACAAATTTAATAATATTTTATTTCGGTGAAGCAACTTTTCAAATGTGAAATTTAACGGGAAGCAATAAAAAAAACTAATTTAAATGGCCATATGGAGAATACGGACCCCAAACATCTCGTAATGTAAAATACGGACCCCATACATCCCCTAATGTAGAATACGGACCCCAAACAAGGCTGGGGCCCGTAATCTACATATGATCCAAATATTATGTTAGGTGTGGTCATAAATCAGAATAATTAAAGGCACGCGACTTTTTTGTCAGCAGACCTTGTTTTTAAAATATGGCAAATTTTAAAAGATTTCGATTTCGCATTTCACCAGGAATGCTCTGAATCTTTGTTGTTTTCGAATCAAGCATTAAAGACTTCGCCCCAGACACACCAGAATTTTGCAGGGCTCGTGCAATGGCCGTTCGTTTTAGAAGGCAATTGTCTGCAACCATTATTCGCTTGGTGTTGTAGTCGTCAAGATGTTCAAGGCAGGAAGGTATTTAGTAGGCTGCACAATTTTTATTTATGCTTGATAAAGCGTAAGCTAGAGTACAGTGATAGAATTTTTGACTGCTTCTATCCAGGATGACATCACTAAGTGTTTGAGATTTAACGTGAGCCATAGAGACGTGTTGAAATCTGTCACACCACGATTGGCATAGTGATGCTACTCTTCACATTGTTGTGCAATTGAGTTGTGTGCAAGTGATTACTGAAGCCAGACATAATTCTGCTAATTGCTTGGACCTGCTATTTGTGAATTCATCTGATATCGTGGCAGTTAATGTTGATCCTCCAGTTTGAAAATGTTATTAAGATAACGAAAGTGCCAACTCCAATCAATCTTTCTTTTTTCCTACGTCCTACAACCAAATATTTATACTTATTCACGTTACCTCTCATCATTTTTACTCATAATATATATATATATATATATATATATATATATATATATATATATATATATATATATATATATATATATATATATATATTATGAGTAAATATATAATATATATTATATATCCATAACCCTATATTTTAAGAACGAGATTTTTTTAGGTGTTTGAATAAGATTTTTTCTTTTAGTTCGGTTGTCACCTAAGAAAAAAGAAAGAAAAATAAGAAATAAGAAAAAGGGGAAGGGAAGGAAAAAAAATTTTAAAAAAAGAAAAAAAGAAGGAGAAGAAGAAGAAGAAGAAAAAGAAAAGGGTGTTCAGGGTGTTAAAATTTAGAGTCTATAAAGGGGATTAAAAAAGGCGGTTAAGATTAGCAAATAAGGCCGTAGGCCACACCCCGCAGGGGTGCCTGTGTAACCAAGCTCCCTCTGTTAAGGAAGATAACAGCGACTTGTATATATATATATATATATATATATATATATATATATATATATATATATATATATATATGAGTAAAAGAACTCAATGGCGAGTTATGGTATATGATAGTTGCACCACTGTATAGGAGCCGAAAGTTGAATTTACTAGACTAGTTTCAGCATGTAGTTAACATACCCTCTTTAGTCTTATACTGTAGAGGGTATGAATGATAAACTACATACTGAAACTAGTCTCGTAATTTGGCTCCTATACAGTTGTTTATATATATATATATATATATATATATATATATATATATATATATATATGAGTAAAAGAACTCAATGGCGAGTTATGGTATATGATAGTTGCACCACTGTATAGGAGCCGAAAGTTGAATTTACTAGACTAGTTTCAGCATGTAGTTAACATACCCTCTTTAGTCTTATACTGTAGAGGGTATGAATGATAAACTACATACTGAAACTAGTCTCGTAATTTGGCTCCTATACAGTTGTTTATATATATATATATATATATATATATATATATATATATATATATATATATATATATATATATATATATACATATATTATGTTGCGGCTTTTGGTTCATTTAGTTAATATAATTGAGGAAAAAATGCTTATAAGAATACTGACGTTAAACTTGGTTCAATCATAGATGTACACATGCGTATATTGAAAAGCAGTCAGCATATCCTCTTTTTTCAAATAACAAGTCTAATCTCGGTAAAGATTCGTTTTAACACATATTTTCAAATTAATTTAAAAATGTACTTTTCTTATGCAGTTTTATGTGTACTTTTCAGATCTGACACATGTTTTTGCCGGAAATGCATACTTTTCTTATAATTGACTGAAGGTTCATAATAGGAAAAGTAAATATTTCCAGTAAAAAGGAGTTTCAGATCTGAAAAGTACATACAAAACTGCATTAGAGAAACCTATTTTCAAAATCATTTAAAATATCCAGAACCAGACTTAACCTAACCTAACCTAATATTGCGAAATCTCTTGTCAGTGCGTTCTAATTTTTTTTCTCTCTCTTTCTCTCTCTCTCTCTCTCTCGAGAGAGAGAGAGAGAAAGAGAGAGAGAGAGAATGAGAGAGAGAGAGAGAGAGAGACTCTGGGTCCTCAATGCTGTTGCCTCCATCCTAGATTTGAGTTCTGGATCTGGCAGGCATTCCTCTAAATCTTCGGATGTTGTTCCAAAATATTTCAGGAGTGCCCTTCCTGTCCAGCCTTCCAATGATGTCATTTCATATTGCTCTTTGCTTTTCAATTAGTATGTTTTTTTAGTTCCTCTCCTAGTTGTCTGATTCTGGCTGTCCTTTCCCGATTGGTGACTGTCCTGCCGATCTCTTCATAGATTTCTCTATGTCCCAGGCGATTTCTCTCATCTCGTTCGTCCACCTAGGTTTTGGGAGCCTTTTATAGGAGATTCTGGGGACGCATTTCTCGTCGGCTTGTATGAGGAGATTGGTAATCTTATTTATTTCCGCATCAATCTCTTCGAGATTAGCGTCTCCCAGGTCAGCTGGGTAATATACACTGAGTATCTCTCTATATAACTCACAGTTAGCTTTAGCATAACCTTTCCCAAATGGGATGGGCTTAAGTAGTGGAGCAAGCGAGATTGTGGTGATAATCGGGATGTGATCGTTCGGTACCACTGATCCGGGCTCATTGCTAATATTGAAGGGAAAGTTTTTGCCGAACGATGTGTTAAGAAGGTCGGAAATCTGGCCTGACCCTCTGGAGTCTGTCCTTTTTTAGTAACAACTCCTAGTTTCTTCCCCTTTGGTAAGTGCTTCCGTAGCCTGACGCTCTGCATCTGGCTTTTAGATCAACACCGAGCAATGTTAGTTTTCAGCGCCCGAAAAGAGTGTAAAAGTTGGTAATCAGCATGTATTGCGACGTGGAAGTTTATATGCAGCCGCAACGGTCAGGTTTCCAACCTCTTCTAGGTTTGTAAGTGTTCTTCCTGTGTTCTTCAACTTTCCTGTATAATCCGATTTTGATCTCTTCTCCATCAAACTTTTTGGTTTGGCGAAAGGTCTTCCCTTTACTCTTGTTCCTTGTTCCCACATGAGTCTTAGGAGGCTGACGGCACTCTTTTTCTTCTTCATAGGAGGAAGCAGAGCCTGAAAGGTTAACCTCAGTCTGTTTGATCCTCCTGGCTATTCTTTTTTCGCTCGTTTCCCGTTGTCTTCTGGCCTCAATTCTTGGGTCCCTGTTTGCGGACCTTTGAGGAGGTAAGGTAGGTTCCGGGATCGTGTTCTTTTCCGTCTTTTCTTCATCTATTGGAAAGTCAGTTGCTAGTGCCTCTTCCTCGTGCTGGAACTGCAGCTGCAGGGCTTTTCCTGATGGGCGTTTTTCAGGGAACCACATTTCTTGAGCATAGTATTTAGCTCTTTATCAAAGCAGCCTGGGTTCGTCAGATTCCTTACGTGGGCATAGAGAATGCATATGAAGAGTTTTGTCAAGTTTTCGTTACCGATCTTTAGGTAGGTATTCTATGTGACATTCTCGACATTTCCAGCGGGGGCAGCTTTGGCCGCTTGGGCGTAGGAGGTGTTATTTACGTCCTGTTTTTTTTTATCTTTCGCCTTTCTCTTCAGGATCTCTTTCTTTTTGGGCCAGTACATTGCCATTGCCCCGTGTTTTTGTCCACAGTTTGGCCATTTCTCTTCTGTGCTAGGCATTTGCGCCAGCCGTGTCCTTTGTCCTTTGGTTGCATCTGGAAAAGGTTGATTCCTGCTCCATGCACCCCTTCGTGGTGTGGTTCTCGAGTTTATATCATCTAAAGCAAATCTTCACCAAGGTGAATTCCTATCGTTCGAGTTGCTCACCGCTTATTTTTGCGTGGAAGAGAAGTAGCCCTTTCTTTTCACCCTTGTCACCATCTGCATATCTGAGATTATTTCAAACACGGGATGATATTCCGTGTTGTCTCTTCTGTTTCTAAATTTGATTATTTCAACAATCCTTGCCCATTGCTGGTTCCTTTCTATTTGCTCTTTGATTTCTTCTTTAGTGTGCTAGCCGATCCATGGGTCCAGCCTTCTGCACACCACGCCTCTGTGTGCTTGTATCTGAGGAGGGGGGCTTGGCTGTAGACTCATTTTCTTCAGGGGTTTACCCTTTTCTTCTTTGTTAGTGTCTCTACGTCTTTTTCCTTTTCCCATATTGCGACAAATCGTGTCAGCCTGTCTAGTAGACAAAGGATTGCTATGTTTAATTTGATGAATATGGTTTCGAACACCTTCCCCTTGCCTGGTTTTTCAAGGCCGCTTAGAGATCTCAATGGGACCCTCGCGGCATTTTGGGTGGTCTTTATGGTGGTAAGCACCCCTTAAAAAAGGGAAGAGCACTTTGTTCTCACCCTGACCTTTTTCTGCCCTTTATGGACTCACTAGTGTATATGTTTAAGAGTTTTTTGATTGTTTCCTTAATTTTTTTTTTAATTTGACTTTGGGAGAAGAGCTCCACCCACTCGCTAAACCGCCGCCTGGATGAAAATAGAATTTGCTTTTGAGATGAATGATACGATAGATGAAATTAATACGGGGGGGATCCTCTTGGAGTATGTGATTGTATGGCGGACTTATTGAAAACGCCGCTTCCCCCTCCCCCCAAGGGTGTTTTAATCGCGACCGCATCCCATCCTTTACCGAATTTGTGAGGTAAATTTCAGGAGTACTTCTACCAAGAATTCTATGCAGTCCGAGAATACAGAGCTATTAGGCACTTCTCTATAAAAGATCCCTTCGAGGACTGCAGCAAGAATTTCTCGAAAAATTAAAAATATTAGTGGTAAAGAAGTGAGCCGTTTCACATTATTCCGTCCCCTTAATGCATATGATTTAAAAGCTCTTTTTCCAGCAACCATAAGAATCATTAGTAAGAAGAATCAGAAGGCCAGACTCGAATAGTCTGAAGCTCATGTTGTTTGAAGGGATAACGATTTGGAGAGAATTCATTTGAATGACGAAAGTAAATTTAATTTAGTTGGATCTGAAGACAGACGCTTTGTTAGAGGCGCTGCATGTGATAGGCATAACCCTAAATGTATTAAAATGTCTGCCAAGCATGGAGGAGGCAGCGACAGAGTAAGGGAGAACTTTTCGTCTGAAGGAGCTGGTCCGCTAATGCCAATAATTTGAACAGGAAATGCGAATATGTACCTAAACCTCGTACAAAATGTTATACCTTCATTCCCAGTATCTCTGAACCAGCCAGCAATAATTATGCAGGACAACGCGTCATGCCATAATGCGAAGCAAGTAAAATACTATTTTGTTCAAGAAGATATCAAAGTAATGAAGTGGCCTGCTCAGAGCTCGGACCTGAACCAAAGTTAGTACCTCTTGAAGATCAATGGACACAAAGTACGAGATTAGCAGTCTTCAACTGTGAGCGATGTATAGACGAAAATTGAGCAAAAATGGAACGAAATAACATCGTAATTTTGCAAGAAACTGGTAACGTTTTGTGATCGTTTTGTGTTGAAGTAATAGAAAACAAAGGCTTTAACACCCCATATTAAATATTTTTAGGTTTTTAAGTGTATTTGCTAGCTAAACAATTCTAAGAATGATAGTTCTCTCATTTAGCACGTGTCGATAATTTATTTTGTTAATTTATTTTTTATTGTCGTAGAATGATTCTGACATATACGTCACTTCTACCCAATAGGCGTGGTCGATCAAGGTCAACGCGTCACCTTGATTCTAGTCTAGTCACGACAGAGATGGGAGATAGAAGTGAGGGGGAGAGGGGCCGACGAGTGCGAAGGATTTTAAATTCCAAAGATTGAATGCAGTTGGCCGATATTAACTAATGATGGCTCCGGCTATGAGGCATATGAAAAAGTATCAACAAAAATAAACTTAAATATATACACAATAAATAGATTAAATGAAATAATGGGAATAGATACTCTATGTATCCAAGGACTGAACGTATAAGCGCTACTCAGAGCGGGCTCTACAGAAAGGGGGAGGGGTCTAGAGGCGATATGAGCCTCTGTACAAACACACACTGGGATGACTGACCGGAAAACCCACAGATGATTTGTCTAGCCTGGCTTGGGTTCGAGGCTTCAAGAGATGAAATGGGGGATCGGATGGTTATTACAGGGGCTTTAACCACGGAGAGTTTAACCTCTAGTAGTAACACTAACTGGAGGGAGTATTCGTGCCAAACGAAATGTACCGAAACCAAGAATGGGCCAATTGACTGGGGCTCAGATCCTTCCGTATAATTCTAACCTTCCGCTCGCCGAGAAAACTGGAGCGCGATCGGCAATGACGTGTTCGTTTTAAGGAGCAGACATATACTGTCAATGCCCTATTGAGATCAAAAATATATAGGGAACAGCCAGATCCGTTACTGCCTCTGCCAATGGGGGAATCTCTCCACGAACCAACACGGTGCTTGAGGAATGGGAAACACTCCCGCGGGGTTTCTTGATAACACCCTGGGAGGCAACAGAAACGCGCGTTTGAGATTTTAATCCCTCGCTTATCGCAGAAAGCAGTTGGATATTCTGACTGTTCTAACGGTCCTCGCTCACATGGACTGACCTCAAGCCTGACGTCATGGTTTTGACGGGCCGCATGGGCGCAAGGAGCCTCTATTCTTGACAAGTATAATTTCTTGAATATAAGATTGTATCATATTAAATCTTTATAAAATATATTAAGCGCATGACTTTGTATACCATGGAAATTTCATTTACTAACTCATTATATTTTTGAAAATATTTTAATAAAACAACATATTTCTCTTATTTTGCTCGTTAGCGGATTTATGTGTAGACAAGTTTACGTTTTTATACATTTCCCTCTAATTTCTTATATTTTTTATTTTCTGTAACAAGTCGCAATCCTTGCTGTAGACTTGTTGTCTATAATCTTCTGACATTTTTAATTGCGTTTCAGTTTGTAATTTTGAATACAATTTCTCTTTTTTCGCGAAATTTAAAGCGCAAAGTTAAGATTTTTTTAGTCACGAAGAAAGTTAGTAAATAGAGATCTTTAAATAAAGCAGGTAAATGGAGAAAGTAAAAATAATGGAAGAAATATAGCTGCTGGCATTCTTAAAGGCATTGTGGCCGGGAGAGTGGAGTAGCAGCGGGCGCTCTAGGGCGGAGACTGTGTGCCATTCATCCAAATATTCTTTGTAGAAATAGCATTAGCCCTGCTACCCTATCCAGGCTCATACTTCGGATAGAAGAAGACAAGAAAAAATGAAAAAAGACAGTGGGTGATTTAAAATAAGTGGATAGGACGACTCAAGAGAGCCTACTCGTTTTTCTGGGATGAAGTCCCTTTGGAAGGAAATAATTTTAACTTCAACTACACGTATTATAATTGGGATAACAAGAAAGGTCACAACAGACGCAACAAGTTCGTTTCTGTCGAACCATTCTTCGAAACAAGTCAACCTTAATTAGATAGAGAGTTTGTGTGTGTGTGTGTGTGAGAGAGAGAGGATCATTTTCGGAAGTATGATGCAAATGTATATATTTATACATATGCCTTAAGCCAACGTCAAGGCTTTCCAAGGAATAATATCAGACATTAACCCTGGATCACTAAATATATGTCCCTGTTACACATTCACTGAACTCGGGTATATTATACCCGATTTTGGAAAATAAAAGAAAAATAATAAATATACAAATTTATTAATACTATCATGTACACCCTAACTATAAGGCATAAAAATGCTAATTAAACTAATAAAAATCCGCACTTACTCTAAGAAAGGAATAATATAAAAATACAAAAAAAAAAACACGATTAAAAAGTGAAAAAATTTGAATAATTTTGGTGAAAAATTCACCAAAAAAAGACCGTTCAATTGAATTAGCCCAAACGTTGGCACATACCTTCAAGGATGTCAGGCTCTCCTCCCAAGGACCTTCCATGACACTGACGATGCACAAACTGTAGGGAAGAGAATGGGAAAAACACCCTTTTTTATTGCATCAAAAATGACTAATTGTTCAATATAACGTGTTTTTCTGTTATTAAAACCCTTGAAACCACCTGGAAATGACTACTAAGATACAATACAGATATGACCTATGGCCGCTCACACCAAGCATCTCCATTGGTGTCTATCCCTTGCAACCTCCTTTCACTTATATGGGAACTTTTCATTATTTTCCACTATTTATTGGTATGAGATTGTGGTGGCTAATAAAATGAACCTAATGGTTTTAGTTATATAAATCTAACACATTTGTACACAGCCACACAAAAAACATTTCATATTTATTACCTACCTCAGCCTCAGACTCAATCACAGCAGTAAGGGAAGTAGTGGCTAGGGCAGACAGGTTGGCGGCAGCTGTGACACCTGAAGCGTGTCTTCCTGTCTGCCTTTAAACGACACTTGCTGCACCGTACCATGGGCTCCATCATCTTAGTTACAGATGGTTATGCACCTGCAGCCGTGCCAGAGGGAAGATTGAGGGAGCACACCTGTCTGACGACCAGCTTCACCTGTTGATGATGTGTTGAGATGTTGAGTCGTTCCTCAGCTGAGGGTCTGATGAGTTGCAGGGCAATTCGGGCATGTATTTCAGTCTCTGCACAACGCTGCCTCCTATCCTGGCAATGTTGCTCTGGTAAATGATCCACAAATTTATGACACACGCATTCAGCATCCCAAAGAACACACAATGGCCCCTTATTTGTCTTTCTGCTGCAGTTATAAGTTGAACACACCTGGTCAAACGTGTCGATCACTTCTTTTGTTGCATTATAGAAGTCAATGATCTCAGGCTTCCCAAGGACATTATCCACCAATGCATGTGTGTACATACTTGACAGAAAGAGCACATTTCCCTTGCTTGTCTGTGTCATAGGGATATATGAAACGAGTGTCATATCTTTCGTGAACAGGAATGTTGAGCTGAGAGTTGTGCGGGTGTCCTACTGCCTCATTACCTCAGGGATTTCTGCCTTGTTCGCCCTCACTTTCCCCACTATTATCAGCCCTTTACTGAGCATGTCCTGTATGAGGGGCACAGATGTGAACCAGTTGTCGGTGGTGATGTTTCTCTTGGTTTGGCGGTAGAGGTGTGTGAGGTGTTGGTGAACATGTGGCCGAGTTGCAGTGCATGTCTTGCTGCTGTGCCCTGTTTTCCTAGGTAGGAATACCTTGCAACATGTACGTAATTACTTTCCACATCGTTCATCCTAAGATTTTTTATCCCATATTTTGTGGACTTATTTGGGATATATATCCCAAAAGGGCACGTACTCCTAAAAGCCAGCAATTGCTCATCTACTGTGAGGTTTGCGTGGAGTATGTAGTTTTCCTCACAGCAGGTCATAAACATATCCCACACAGCAGTGACTGTGGCAAATTTGTTAGTGTCCTGCCTCTGTTCCCTTGTGGCTATGTCGTCAAACCTGAGGCAGTACAGCAGGAAGGAAAATCACACCTCAGACATTGCTGACTTGTAAAATGGATCTCCTACCACAGGGCACCACAACTTCTTAGTATTCAGGTGGTTATCTTTTCTGTAAACACTGAATATAAGGACACCTAGCAGGGCACGTATCTCTGCTGCTGTTGTTTGCTGTACAGTCGCTATATGTCTCCTGTACCTCCTGGCAACAACATAAATCTTCTTGTTGGTGAACTCCAGAATTAGATTGACCATGGTAACAGTCACAAAGAGGCAAAAACACACTTCAGGTGTGGTGACAGTAGCAGCTGATTGTGTGGGACCTGGCCTAATTGATGCCACAATATGTCAGGCTGCTGTCCTGGTTGCTGCAGCTACCTGAGGCCTTGTGTGCCATTAATAGCCTGATCGACTTTTGACTGCTGCAGAGTTAAAAGTCACTAGCAACTCCCCATCATATGGACGTCGTCAACGTTGTCCCTGGCGAGCAGCAACAGGGGTTGCAGCAGGGGCAGCAGCAGGGGTGGCAGCAGGAACAGCAGGAGGGATGGCAGCATAGGCAGCAGCAGTATGAGTGGCAGAAGAAACAAAAACAGGGATGGCAGAAGGGTCAACAGCAGTATGGGTGGCAGCAGGAGTAGCAGCAGCCGCAGGGTAGCAGCAAGAAGAGCAGCAGGGATGGCAGCAGGGATGGTAGCAGGAACAGCAGCAGCAGAATAAGGGTCGCCAGAGTTATTAGAGCCTGATGACACAGCAGGGTATTGTACAAGAACAGCAGAAGAGTTGCAGGATAGGTCGGCAGTAGGCTTATCAGCTGTGGTGGCGTGGGTGGGGGGAGACGCCTAGGCCTCTTTGTCTTCCCACCTGCTGCCTTTGTTTGATTGTGTCGGTGAGGAACGTCTTCTACAGATACACTGTCTGAACTTTCAGCCATTTCTTGTGGCTCTGGAATATATTCTTTATCATTCTCACTGTCATAAAGTACATCAGTTCCAACACAATCATTATCGTTGTCACTATCTTGAGTAAAGAGAATTTCACCAACCTCCAGCCCACTCAGGCTTTGTTCTTTCACTATTTCAGGCACAAGTTAGCACTATTAGTTACCTGAAATAAGAATTACAGCCTGAAAAAAGATAAATTTATCCCTACACATTACTATAACTTCTCTTTGTAGGCTATTACCACTGAACTCGGGAACAGGTTGCTCAGTATTTTTTTACTATAATTAGCACTGAACTAGGGTAAAGGGTACCCAAACAGGGGTCTAGCGGGAAATACAAGAATAGGAGTGGACCGACGTGGCCTCACTCTATGAGAGAGTTCGCTAGACTGAAGCTACACAGACTCCTAGCATCCTGCCTTGGGAGGGAGGGGGAAGGGTTGCCATAGCCTCTGCACCTAGGTCTTTCAGTACCCTTGTTTTATCCATCCCTGCTGTTATGGGGCTATACAGCATTCTTTACTTCTATTTCCTGTTCTGTCTTACAATCTCCTCCTTTTTCTTCAAGTTGGTTTTAGCAGGTTGATGAAGAAGACTATATTCTCTTGTGAATTTGCCAGGAGGTTGTCCTTCTCTTTGCTTCTTCCTTTTTTTTCTTTGTTGAAAATACACTACTACTGTTTTCCTTTGAAGAAGACGTCCCTAAGGGTTTTCTTGTTTGTCTTGCTCAGATGTGATGGCTCCATCTGAGTGAACCTTTTATTTCCATCTCATTTACCTTCTTTATTGGAATTAACATTTTTCATCAAACCTTAACTTTACTTTTACTCGTCCTATTGGAGGGTGATGTTAAGTTTAATCCTGGTCCAATGAGGCACCTTGCTAAAAGTTGCCGTATACTATATTCAAATATCCGTGGACTTCATAAGAATTTCAAAGATCTCACGATGGCTGCTACTAATCATGACATATTTTTTTGTTCTGAAACTCTGGTTTCCAACCATAGAAATACTTCAGAGCTGCTTATACGAAATTTTAATAAGCCTGCCCTTATACGAAGGGACTCCTTTCCTCGAGCCCGTGATATGTGTGTTTACATTAGATCTGGTTATAGTGCACAACACTCAAACAGAGTTTGCTGTCACTTTTATGAGATGCAACTTGCAAAAGTCTCCAGCAAATAACATAACCATTGCATTTTGGACTTTATAGAAACTCTGATGCCAACAACGAGTTGTATGACTGCCTGCTTACTGCCATGGACTTAAACGCTCATCATCAAGGTTGGTTGGATTCTGTATCACCAACCAATCGAAATGGTCTTGCAGCTTTGGATTTTTCTAACTTGTCTGGCTGTGAACAGCTAATTCAGGGTCATAAACGCAATTCTGGGAACTGCCTGTATATTTTCTTGACTGACATACCAGGAGTTGTCGAGGCTTCTGTTCTCGCTCCCATAGGTACCTCTGATCATAATGCCATCCATCGCAAAATTCGTCTTCAATTCACTGTTCCTGACATAACCATCTCCCGTTAGGTATATCTTAAATCTAGAGTCAATTGGGACAATGTTTGCATGGAAATTGACCGTATTCGGTGGAATACTATTTTTAATTCTAGTGACCCAATATTAGCTCTGAATACTGGTCTTCTTAATATTTTACATAGAAGGGTTCCATCCAAAATAATTAAATCCCGTGGCAAAGATAAAGCTTGGTTTGACGATGATTGCAAGTGTGCCTTTGATGACAAACAGGCTGCTTACCACTTGTGGAGACGCAATCGAAGCCAGTTGCTTTGGGATAATTATGTTGCTCTTAGATCTGAGGTTCATAAAATTTATAATGCTGCTGAAGCTGCTTATAATCCTCATTTACAGGATGTTCTTGCTGGAGCTACTCAGCCACACAAATGGTAGGGCTCGCTTAAGTCTTCATTATTTCGTGTGGGCTTTAGTATGCCTCTACTACATGAACCTGATAATTCTATGTCTTTTGAGCCCTTAAATAAAGCTAATTTGCTCTCTTATACCTTTATAAACTAACAGATAAATCAGTAGTTGTCGCCTCCCTTGATTTATTTCCACTTTCATGTTAAAATCAGTTGCCTTTCAATCAACTGAGAATCAAAAGTATCTTCTCGATCTAGATACTTATGATGGGACGGACCCAAATGGCTTTTTCCCCTTTTTTTCAAGAATATTGCCCACACTTTGGCACCTAAATTGGCTGTTGTTTTTAAGTTGCTTCTGAAGACCGGTTATTTTCCTTCTTGTTGGCGTGAAGCCAACATTATTCCCATTCCAAAGGGAGCATCAGCTTCAACTTTATCATCTGAATACCGTTCCATCTCAATCACACCTATCTTATCTTTGAGAGGCTTATTGCCTAACGATTGATCCTGTATTGTGACCAAATCGGTGTGATACCTTGTTCACAATTTGGGGCCCGCTAGACTTTGGGAACTTGTGATTCACTCTTAACACTGACCCATGACCTTCAGTCCTCTTTGGATCGTGGGCATGAGTCGCGTGTTGTAGCTATTGATTTCAGCTCAGCCTTCGACACTGTTAATCATAAGGCTCTCATTTATAAACTGCAAATTTATGGTATTGGTGGAAGCCTTCTTAATATTTTTAAGAATTTTTGACAAATAGATCCCAGCGTGTTTCTGTTGATAGAATCAATTCTGCTTCTGTGCCTGTGGTCTCAGGCGTTCCACAAAGGAGCGTTCTTGGTCATTTTTTTTATAATTTTCACCTCTGACTTGTGCATTAACCTTGAAAATAAACTGATATCGTATGCCGATGACACAACTTTGTACTCCTCAATTCGGTATCCATGTAACAGAGGAAAAGGTGCAGCATCTCTAAATATGGATTTAACCGAGATTACTTCTTGGTGTCAACTTTAGGGCATAAAGCTTAATGCTAATAAGACTCATTTTATTACCATTAGTAGATCCCATACACAGGATCCAGCTCATCCCGAGATGTACATATCAGGTGAACTTATTGAGGAAGTGGATGATTTACGTCTTCTTGGAGTAATTCTTGACTCGAAGCTAACTTTTGAGAAGCACATTCGTTTCTTGTCCTCCTCAATTTCACAGAAGACTGGATTACTTCGTAAGTGTTACAAAACTTTTGCTTGTGACTCTGCAGTTATTAACTCTTTTTATGCCTTCATTCTGCCTCATTTTGAGTATTGTGTTCCTGTTTGGATGTCTGCTGCTAATTGCCATCTCAAGTTGTTGGACAGAGCGTTGAACTCAATTAAGTTTATATGAAAAGCTCTGTCTTTGATTTGGATGATCAGCGTCTGGTTGGTGCCCTTAGCATTTTTTCAAGGTATTTAATACTATTTAGCATCCGTTGTACGCAGCTCTGCCTGATTCTTTTAATCCAGTTCGCATGACAAGGTTTGCTCTTAATCTTAATGACTTGGCAATGAATTTTATGAATGTTAGTATGACAAAGTTTTCACGGTGTTTTATACCATAATTAAATAAAGTGGAATGCTTTACCCAGGGAGATTGTACACTAAAGGGATTTCTTTATTTAATTTTCGTGTGAATGCATTCTTGAAAGAGTAGCTTTTTCTTATCTTGTAATATTTCTTATTCATCTGGGTTTACTATTATCCCTTCACCTTTTTCATGGCTGCCTTTGCCTCTCTTCAGTACCATTTTGGTATATTGTGTTGAATCAATTTAGCAGTTGTTTGTGCACCCTGGTATCTCTTAAAATAATAATAATAACCTCGGGAAAACAATACCCATGTTTAGTGCCCCAGGGTTAATGACACATTAATCCCTTTTAGAGATTAACCTCAAGTGCAGTTGGGGAATTGACCTTTAGAAACTCGAACTAATTTAGCAGGATTAACTCTAGATTAAATTAATGTAATTTCACCAGGCTACTTTGTATTTCGAATCTCTACTAACACTACTGGTAATAATTTTTTGCATATATATATATATATATATCTTTAAATGAAATGGACGAAGACGATTTTAACTCGGTGATAAATAGGAGGGCCAGAAAGGAGGAAAATTTCCAGTTCATTTTATTATAAACATTTCGAAATAAAAAATCTCACCTTCGGGTGTTTCTAAAATGAATAAATACTAAATTAGGAGACTAACAAAAATAATATTACAGTGAAACTGAAATTAAATTAATAAAAATTAGTATGATGGCGATTTGATTATTTATTTAAGGGTGAGTCTTAGTTTAAATATAATATTTATATATATATATATATATATATATATATATATATATATATATATATATATATATATATATATATATATATATATATATATATCTATATATATATATATATATATATATATATATATATATATATATATATATATCTATATATATATATATATATATATATATATATATATATATATATATATATATATATATATATATATATATATATATATATATATATATATGAAATGAATAACTCACAAAGTAGCACGTGAGGTTCGCAATGAATTCAATATCCCGCAGGAATAATAAAAAGGTGCTTCTGAGGATTTTCGAACTTTATTCAGTTCATTCTCAAGGATATCATCTACAAGTGAAAAAATATATAATTAGGGTATATATAAGACACTAAAAAATAAAGGACTGCCTCTAAGACAAGAAATCATTAATAAGGAAGTAGGAGAGGAACGAGCAAATTTACATTAAGATTTAGTTTTAACAAGTAGCAAAGTCAAACAGAGCCAAAGGAGTTAAAACGATTAACGAAAAAAAGCGATAGTCTAAAGAGGGAGATTAGGGGAGACACGAGATGTAGGCAGATACGTAGGGGAGAGGAGCAAGAAGAGAGGAAGAGAAATAAAATAATGTTAATACAAAATCAATGCAATAATTAAATTGACAAATTGGTCTCCATAAAAATGATAATTGCAAACAAAATTAAGAACATAAGTCAAAACTAATTTCTTTAAGAATAAGTTTTTTCATAACAACATCAATTTTAAAAAAGATCAGGGGAAATGTTATGGTTATCGAATTGAGTTATACATGAACATTCAACAAGGTTTCTTTTAATTGAGTCATTTGAGCGAAAATAAATTTTGTTAAATTTCAATTAAGTGGTTATTTTCGAACATATGAACAAATAATGCACTATTGTTTACATCTCTCCTAACATTGTATTTATGATGATTAATACGGACAGATAATTGCTTTTCCCTCTGTCCAAAATATTTACTTGGACAAACAGAAAATTCGACTCAATAGACTCCACCAATATTATTACAATTATTGTGACCTACTATATTCTTTATAGTTGACTCATATTTGAAAGCAAGAGAAATTTTAAAGGTTTTTAAAAGACGGGGAAGAGTAAAACCAAAATGTTTTTAACATTAAAAGGGATAGCAGGAACTGTATTATAGAACGGTTTTGTTGTGGAGAAAAGAGTTTAGAAGGTAAAGCTCGTAAAAACCAGGGAAAAAATAGAACTTTTGACTTTGGGACCATGCTCAAAGTATAAATTAATACAGGAGTTTGAATTCGTAGGTTTTTAATAGATGGAGTATTTAAAACCCGTCTGGCGGCGCATAGTCCCAAAGTCAAACGTTCCGTTTTTCCTTTATGTTTTTACGGGCTTTACGAGTTGTTAATCCTGAATATATGGATTTAAAATTCTCCAATATCGTTGAAATTGACCATAAATTATGTTACCCTTATCCATTCATCTGACCTTATTCCCAAAATTAAATATCTTGACCTCAGTGGGAAAAAACTGTTAAGTTTGTTCGCGAAGGTCCCGGTCGATGAAGCGCTTGATGTTTTATCGAGAATTCTTTCCAATCTAGATATTAACCTATCTTTACCGATCTCTAAAATTATTAAATTAGTTCGCTTATGTGTAACCGATAATTTATTTTTAACTGAAGATAAGTTTTTCCGCCCAAAGTATGGCCTAAGCATGGGAACCCTCTCTCCCCCATCCTATGCAATCTTTTTATGAAAAACTATGAAACGACCCTCCTCCCTATAATCCATTCCCAACCTGTTATCTAGTTTCGATATTTAGACATCCTATCAGCATTGCCATTAGTCAATGATAATTCTAATGAATTTTTCCACAACCTGAAATCGTTACACCATCGATAAAATTCAAAGTAAAATGGGAACAGAATAATTCCCTACGGTTTCTAGACGTAAATATCCATCGTTTAAATAATCATATCCAGTGCTCAGTTTATCGAAAGCCTACAAATTCAAATGCTTACATACATCTTTTCTCACTACATGACAAATCCGTTAAGATATCTCTTATTTATTCCCTCTTTCTCCGAGCCTTTAGAACGTGCGACCCAATCTTTCTTCAGGATGAAATTAACCACCTTATCTGCAATTTCATTGGACTAAAATACCCAATTAACCTCATGAATAGATGCCATTCAAAAGCACGAAAAAAGTTTCATGCCATCTCCACACCACGAAGGGACGATTTAAAAAAATGTATTAGTTTCCCATATGCTCAGCCTTGGCCCCCCCATGAAATCATATGCGAACGGAAATGAAGTAAATATTACATTCAAATATTCAAATACCATTCGAAAATCTTTGACTAGACTGCGTTCAATCAATCACGACGCTGGCGTATACAGTACATGCCATTATTGCAATTTGGCATACATCGGAGAGTCAGGCCACTTTAATAAGAAGATAAAAGAACATCAAGGTGATATAAGAAGAGGTGCAATTTCTTCAAGTCTCTTTACCCACATGCAAAATTACGACCAGAGAATCTATTTCATCCAAGCAAAAATCATTTACAAATCAAACAATTATATTGAGAGGAGAATTGCAGAATCTATAATCATTAACGAAGTCAATCATTTCAATTCATCCCAAGGGCAATACAAATTCAACAAATATATTTCGAATAAAGTCGCTAATCGATTTTTTAATCCCCGAAAGCAATTGTTCTCGGAGATTAGTAACTTCCCATGAATCCATCTAAATACTTGTTTTTCCAGCTTGTTTCCTGCGTTTTCATTTTGTTTAGTATTTTGTTTGCCTTATCTATACTGAGCTTCTTGCTTAGCTTTATTCATTACTTAGTTGAAAATGGCATCAATTATAACTTTGCCGAAACTAGTTATGTGGTTATAAATAAAATTTGATTCAAATATTGTGGTTTACTATTATTTTCTTACTGATATATATATATATATATATATATATATATATATATATATATATATATATATATATATACATATATATATATGAATTCAATGTCCCGCAGGAAAAAATGAAAAGGTGTTTCCAAGTACTTTCGAACTATATTAAGTTCCTTATCAAAGATACCTACAAGAAATAGTATGAAAGACCGCCTCAAAAACAAGAAATCACCAATGAGGAAGAGGAAATGGTGAAGGTAAAAAAACACATTGGGAATTACAAGAAGCAGGTAGTAACGTCAAACTAAGTCGAAGAAAAGGGTAACAGATTCAAAGAAATGGAGATAGCCTAACGAGGGAGATTATAAGACACGATGAGCAAAAGGGGGGGAAAAATACAAGGTACAAAACAGAGCAGTGACAATTAAAAAATAAAAAATAATAATGAAAAATTAAAATAAAATAGGGGCCACATAACTAAAGAATGTATAAAAAAAAACTAGGAACGAAAGACAAAACTAATTTCTTTGAGTATTAATCTTTTAATTATAGCATCTATTTTATATACACCAGGGGAAAGGTTAAAATTATCACTTTGGCTTATAAAAGCACATTCAATGATATTCCTTTTTATATGGTCATTGGAACGATAAATAAATTTGGCCGAGTTCCAGTTAATTAAATGGTTCTTATCTGACATATGGACAAAGAAAGCATTGTTATCTTCCCCTCTTCGGACATTATATTTATGTTGATTTATGCGAACAGAAAGTTGTTTACCTGTTTGTCCGTAATATTTACTTAGACAACCAGAACACTCAACTGAATAAACTCCCCCTCCTCCCAAACTATTACAATTATTACGTACTAATGAATTCTTAATGGTCGTCTCATATTTAAAAGCAACAGAAATGTTAAAGTTATTCAAAAGACGGGGAAGATCACTAAAACAAAGAGAAAAAGGTAGAACTAAATTGTTATTACTATTAAAAAGGAGAGAAGGGACAGTTTGACAAAATGTCTTTGTAGCTGAAGAAAGACAGTTTTGAAGAAACGGGTAAGGGTAACAAAGTTTATGGCCAATTTCAAAGATATTGGAAAATTCCAAATCCATATATTCCGGGCTCACAACTCGTAATGCCTGTAGAAACATAGAAGAAGAAAACAGAACGTTTAACTTTAGGGCTGTAAGAAGAGTAAAAAGGAATATAGAAATTTAAATTAGTAGGCTTACGAAAGATGAGAGTATTTAAAACATGTATGAGTTCTATGAATAAGAAGATCAAGAAAGGAAAGGGTTCTATTATTTTCCAACTCGTGGTTAAATTTAATAGAAAGGACGACAGAATTGAGTCTGGTGAGAAAACCATTAACAACTTTGGAATTAGGCCACAAGCAAATGACATCATCAATATACCTGTACCAAACGATCGGAGCGTCAAGGATAGTAGGGAGAAGTTTTGTTCCAAAAAACTCCATATATAAGTTAGGAAGAACAGGAGAAAGACAATTACCCATGGCTAATCGGAATTTTTGGAGGAAATATTTGCTTTCGAACGAAAACTTACAGTTTTTGGTACAAAGGGAAATGAGGTTCAAGAAAGTAGTAACGGGTACCGGCAAGTCATAATTTTGCAAATGATCATTAAGGAAATTGAAAAGGTCTTTAACGGGTACTTTGGTAAATAATGAACAAACATCAAAACTAACAAGAGTAAAATCATTAGAATAATGAATAGCATTAAGTTTAGAAATAAGGTAGTAACTATTAAGGACATGAGAATGAGAAATGAAACCAACTAGTGGAAAAAGAAATGAAGTAAGCCATTTAGACAGGGAATATGAAACAGACCCAACAGAACTTCTAATAGGGTGTAATGGAAAATTCGGTTTGTGAGTTTTTACTAAGCCGTACAAATAAGGGAGGGTAGCGTTACTAGACTTGAATTTTGAAATTAAATCAGGAAAGTTTTTAAGTAATCGCCGTACATTTTTATGGAAGTCACTGTTAACTTGAAGAGTGGGGTCTTTTAATGCAGGTAGGTAAGTATCTTGGTCATTAAGCATTACATTCATTTTATTAAGATAAGAATTTTTATCCATGATTACGATATTACCAGATTTATCGGCCTTAGTAATATGCAGGAAAGAATGTTTTCGAAGAGTCGATAAAGCACGACGAAAACGAAGGGGATAATTAAGGTGGACAGGCTTAGCCAAGCATTGATAAACACAACCTTTTACAATAAAAATTAAATCACTAGGTACATCATTAAATTTTTCTAAATTGGCAAAACTTTTAGCAATGGAAACACTTGAAGGGGGAGATGGGATAGAGAAATTTAAACCATATCCTAAAGCGGTGACAACATTTTCATCCAAAACTACGGAGGAGAGGTTGGAAACAGTTTCAGACCGGCTATTCTTAGTCCAACCGCTATCGGCGATAAGGTTATGAAGTTTTCTTCTGAGTTTATGATCCAGTTTGGCAGACTTGATTCTTAGTGTGCCAAATATAGAGTCTTGTAACACATTAGACCAGTTAGAAGGGATGATACCTGTAAAGGCGTGACATCTTGCGTTAGCTTCTTTGAAGGCGAGTGTAACATCATATTTCAATGAAGAAATACGTTTGGAGAGAAGTATCCGCTCAATTTCATCAAACGGCAGTCCATTGATTTCCTTATAATGATTGACGATGAAAGATTCTGGAATAACTTTCTCGGCAAAACATCTCTTAAGAAAGGAAAGTTTAGAAGTCTTGTCATGAGCACGGAGGAGAGATGCGCGATAACATTTAACAATGGTCTTCAACGCGGGTTAGAGATGATAAAAGTTGCAAAGGACATGAGCGT